>QLOT01001646.1:0-10089 GCA_003313875.1 Russula aff. compacta
CCATACACGGTGCGGTTGAGCCCCAGCAACCTCCCACAACTCTTCAAGCTTCAACTACCCGAAGCGCGTCATCGCGTTGGTGCGCTTCTTAGAGGAAACTAGAGTCTGCGTTTAGCCGAGAACAGAGTGGGAGCTGGGATGATGGCCGAGAGAACCTATCGCTACCACTGGCCATAGCCAGCTCGCATTGGCTCACGCTACATACCACACACACCCAAGCATACTACAAAAGCCTTTATTTCGAGTCCTACATCCATGTATGTAATCCACTGCCCCCAGGTGCGTTGATGTCTTGGACTTGGGTATTTTCTACGTGCAGCGTCTGAGCGTACAGACAACACCAAATTTATCAGTGGTGCTCAAAAACAAATATTCAACGTACCTGTTTGCTCCCCCGGTCGTGAGGTGATTGTGCGCTGTAGGCTTGAGTCGAATCGTTTCCCGAATAAAGTTGAGGAGTCCTCGGTCACAGGCCTAATAAATGAAGGATCAGCAGGCCTTTTTGTGTGACAATCTGCTATCAGGCCCGGCTCGATCGCTAAGCCTCGTGACTGGGTTCGATAAGCGAGAGCGCGCGTGGGAAATGAGGCAAACAGCAGAGAGCTGCCGCTAAGCGAGAGGGGGGACTGGGAAGAGAGGCGGTGAAGGCGAGATACCGCCCGAAGACGGTCGTATGTGAGAGATCGGGCAGCGCGGGGACGGGCGGCATGACTGGGACGTCTAAGATTGCAGAAAGAGGGGAGGAGAAACTGCACTGAGAGGAGGCACACGCTGCCTACTTGGGCGCGGCAGGTTGGTGGGCCAGGTGGGAGAGAAGGTGATGGAACAGGGAGAAGGGAGCAGTAGGCGGCGGCGGAGAGAGCAGGAGAAGTGATGGGCTGAGGGGTGGACGGCGCGGCGGGAGGGATGACTGGAGGCGGTACGGAGGTGGAGCGCGAAGGGGCAGGCTGAGATGCGGCGGGCTGAGGCGCAGGCGGAACGACAGGTGGCGGCGATACGCGTGAGACGGAAGAAGCGGTGGGCTGAGAAAAATTCGGAACGGCGGCGGATTGGTGCTAGGATAGCCGGCGGGGCTACGGGCGGAAGACGATGCTGGGCTGTTGTTCGGAACGGACGGACGGACGCGGGAAGATACTTGATGGCTGGCGGGTCCAGCTGACTGATCGGCGAGGCGGGGCGGGGCGGGGCGAGACTGAGAATCTAGGAGACTGAAACTGAGATCAGGGGAAGAGATTCGGGGGCTGGAGGTGAAGGCTGAGGAGGTGGAAAGTTGCCAGGAAGATCCAAAGGTACCAAGACGAGTGGCGGGGATAGGCTAGGCGCCGCTGGCGTCGAGATGCGGCTGGGACTAGAGCGGAGAGCGGGAGGGACTGGGGTAGCGAGAGAAGTAGGAGGAGGTCCTGACTTGGAAGGATTTTGCGGCACCAGGGGGGGGGTTGCTGCCTTTTGCTCACAGAGCACAGGGACTAGAGAGCAGCTAGTGGAATCCACAACTGCGATCGGGGAACGAAAGGGTCTTCAAAACTTCCCCTCATGGTGGGCTCCAAATGAACGGCACGCGAGTGTTGCAGTGTCGTCCGGGGGAAGCGAAGACCAGGGATAAGAGAGAGAGGGGGGGATGAGCAAAAGGAGACGAGAGGAAGGGGGAGGCTTGAGGCAAACGCAGGGCACGGACGCGTTCCGTGAGAGCAGGCAAAGAGAACAGCGCCGGGTGCGCTGGAGGGACTCTCTGCAGACAATCGGGGTGAGAGGGACGGCGCCGGGTGCTCATAGGGCTCTGTATTAGCACCAAAAGAAGACGACTCTTTTATATACATTTCAGCCAATACCTACAAGGGTCGTATCGTATGGGAGTGGGGAATGGTATAGTAGGCGCGTAGGACGAAGTGGTGACATGAATGAGTCACAGAAGGTTGGATGAAAGGTAAACTTGAAAGGTGAACTAAAAGCGATGGGGCGGAGCGTACGGGCTGTGCGACGACTGGGGCAAAGGACCCTTCTACTCCAATCGCGTTAGTCCGCAACGGCGCGAGGCCGATGAATGGGGGTGATGCGGATGACGCGGTGCCACTCGCACAAGGGGCGAGTGGCCTCCGGAGAGCTGGGGTGGTGCCAGCAAAGCGAGGCACGGGCCTTGGGCGGTGCAGCGCGAGGATGCGCGCGGGACAGGGCGGTGAGAGTGTGTGCGAGGTGGAAAGGGGTGACACATGGTGAAAGGTATCCAGTGAAGGATCCAGTGAAGGCCCTTTTGCACGGGCGCTGCCACGTGGACGGAGCGAGACGAGGGCTCACGTACCAAAACGCAAGCCGGAACGAGAGGGGTTGTGACGGACGCAGAGACCAGGGCAAGGACACAGGACTAGAGACCAGAGACAGAGGGCGAGGAAAAGCGAGGACAGCAGAGTTTTCTTGGCAGAAAAGAATGGTGAATGTGGGCGCGCGCCAGTACGTTCTCGGACGGCGCAGACCGGCGCATTCCGAGAGCGCAAGGTCTAATACATATTGACGCGTCTTCTCGACCCATTCGCCCCCTGCCGTATCACATGGAACTCTTGCAAACTGAAAGTAGACGCAATGTCTGATGGCACGACAAATAAGAAGCGCCATGGTTTGCCTTTTGAAGGGCAGAGAGTTTCAAGCGGTCCTCGAGGATTGAACCAAGTTTTGAATGCATCATCAGCTTGGCGAGCATTGTATTCTTGCAGCACATAGGGAGGACGGCTTCAAACTTGCATCCTGGGAGGTACGGAAGGCGATCGGATATCGCTTGGGAGACATTTGAAAATTTTTGCATGCGACGACACATCAGAGTCGTCGGTGCCGCGAGAATGGTTCCCAGCAGCCGCAAGATATGGTCGCTCCCCTTGAACCGTTACGTCTCTAATTTGAGGCATGACCTCCTTCTGAAGTTCCAGTGCAGCCACAGAAAAGGGAGCATTAAAGCATCGACAACGGTTGTAGCCGAAATACGAGGTCGACTCTCTGAGCAGCTTGAAAGTGGGATCACAGGGATGAAGGAATATCCTACAAAGAGGCGTCAGTCGAGCGTTGAAAGGAGCAATGCTCAGACCAACGACGGACCCGGTTAGGTAAAGCTCGTCAAGCGACCATAGGTTAACTGTAAATTTGTAAATGGATAGTGACCTCCTTGCTCGGTCCAGGGGGCGATTCCACAACAAGCTGCACTGAGCGACGGAGAAGAAAATCGACTTAACACCGGTCCCGGCGACATGATAGATGCCTCCGGATCATCCTTATCGTCGGGATGTAACAATGACAAAGCATCTGCAGTGCAGGGGTGATCGAACGAAAAATTGAGCTTGACACACAAGAGGATATCATGCTAAGCTGCTGGCATCGTAATCCGGCGAGTCACGATCCGAGTGTTGCCCGTTGCCCCTTCAGGCGATTTTGCAGTGCAGCATAATGCGCGTTGAGTGATCTCTACCTTTCAGACAAAGTTGCGGTTTTTAGGTCCTTTCGATTCCAAATCTTCGAGTGAAGTTCTTCTGACCATGGGAGATCGACGAGGTTGGAGTGGTCGGCAGCGCGGAATCGCTTGTCAAGAACTGGTGAGGGACGACGTCGATTAAAGGTACCCACGAAGCAACCGTATACTTACAAGCACAGGGGTTCGAGAGCCGTTTAGTCGGTTGTGTGGCCATGATTTGATTTGTAATTTGCCAGGCCGCGGACGCGGATGCCGCTGGGTGCAGTTTACCATGCGGTGGTATGTTACAGTAGCACTTTCATCTCGCCGTCCAAATCGCGAATATCTTAATCTCACAATTCGATTGACCACTGAAAGTTCTTCTTAGCTATGTATGTCACATTCACGGGAAAGCATCATCGCATCAAACCACAGAGAGAAGGCAGCTAACAGTCAATTCATAGCATCGGTACTGCTCAAGCCACAACAGCAATACGCTCGAGCGCTTCTTCAAGAACGGGCTCCTTTTGTCCTATTGTACTCGTGTCCACGGCAGCCTCTGTAAGCCTCGCCTTGAGGCTTTCCGCTCGGCACTCGGCAACAAAGTCGGTGAACATCTGTCTCATGCATGAGAGCGCAAGACCAAGACAAAATGTGAGTACAGTACCTCTATAGTGTCAAGAGGACCACCCGCACTCTCGGGGTGGAACTGTATGCCCCATACACGACGACCTGAATCGGATGTTGACTTGATACCTTCTACCGAGGAGTCATTGCAGTTGATGAAAAACGGCTCCCATCCTTTCGGGAATGGGTCCTGCAGTCGTAGAGCATACTGATGATTCTGACTGTATCACCAGTCAGCAAAATGCGGCAGGAAGAACCGTGGAAGGAACCAACCTTGTAACGTAAACCCTACCCGCCCGGATAGATCCCGACGAAGCCAGTGCCAGCACGGGTTGGTTATGTCCACGGTTCCCAAATGTCATACGATACGCATCGAGGCCGGCAGCCATGCCGATAATTTGATGACCCATACAAATTCCAAAGATAGGCTTCCGCCATTCTTCCAGCGTTGTACGAAGTTTGTGCGCCGCGGGCCAACAATGTTGTGGGGCTCCGGGCCCATTGGACAGAAAAAGGCCATCGAATCCATCGCGGATCGCGTTGAAGTCATAATTCCATGGTAAAACGGTGACTGCCGCACCGCGCCGCACAAGAGCGCGAGGGATGTTGGCCTTGGCTCCAAAGTCGAGCACCGCAATCCTGACATCACCCCCTGGGTTGAGCACGTATGGCTCTTTTGTGGAGATCTGGTCAACGAGGTTCTCCTGGGTGGGGTCCCAATACTCGTTTTCCTTAGGTGGCGGTAGGACTACGTCATCCCCAACGGCAATGCGACCAAGAGTTGTGCCTTGATCACGGAGCAGGCGGGTGATGGCACGGGTATCAACGCCGGTGAGGCCCGGAACGTCATACCGCGAGCACCAGTTGTGTAGGGACTCAATCGCTGTGTAATGCGAAAACTTTTCGGCCACATCGGCGACAACGACCGCAGCACATTGAACGCCAGAGGCCTCCAGCACAACACCTACATCGTGGGAATCACGAGGAGCTATGTTATGTGGAACGCCATAATTGCCGATGAGGGGGGTAGTGAAGACGAGGATTTGACCACGATAAGAAGGATCGGTCATGGATTCCGTATCTGATGTTGCATAAGGAATTGAAATGCTCAAGGGAGAAAACTCGTACAGGAGGTTATGGAGGTTGAGAAAACAGTTTCGCCAAAAGTACTGCGCGGAGTACCAAATGAGTAACCTGTGAACGACTGGCCCGTTTTGAGGTGGAGGGAAGCTGGGATGGACGTAAACGAGCGAGCATGGGTAGCAAAGCTGCGATGGGTCGGAGAGACTCGGAAAATGAGACGAGAGATCATGTTCATTTGGACTTGAGTACTTTAATAGACGGGGAGGGAGAAGACAAGATCGCTGAGATAACTATGTTGTGGAAAGTGAGAAGAAAGGAAAAGGATGGGAGCTGGTCGAACATACTCGTCGCGAGTGAACTTGTTGAAAGTCATATACTGGCGGGGCGATGCCCGATTAGCAGGTACTGCAGATGCGAGATGGGAGTGGGAGACAAGTGGCTCTCGTCGATTTCTCTCGATTTCTTCGCCAAATTTACGCTCTTGTTTTTTCTCACACCTCACGTGATTGGAACCACCATCTTTTGAAAAGCGCAGAAGCGGTGAAAGAGTTGCTCTTCAGTTCACGTTCAAAATACCGCCGGCCCATGCTCTTATCGCTGTGGATTAGTGGCGTTGTCGATCACGGCAAGATGATCATGAACCTCCCTTATGCTGCTCCACGCAGGCGCCCCATCAGACGGGCCTAGACAAATTCCCCACCATCGCCTGCGCCTACCATAATCTTGCCATGATGGCCCTAGAGGTGGCCCTGTGATGAGCGCTCACGCCCTCCCTCCGCAGGCATAGCCAATCATTGCAGGGTTCAGTATGTTCTCAATCTTACACATTATTCTCATCGTACACCCTGCCAACTTCGAAGACGGTGAACATATTCACGTCAAGGACGATTCCAGTTAATACCTTGGTGCTTCACTACCTCAGCGAGATAATCATGCACCTTTGCACCTTTACTAGCGTCTTTCCGCTCTCGCCTTTTTCACTGACACTTACGGCCTTACGTGCTTCTAGGTTCACTTCCTGTTGCGGAAATCTGACATCACAGAATAGTCTTTAGCATCATTTTACCATCTGGCAGATCATCGCGTTCGAGTTGGATGTCATCAACAGGGTGGGCGTCTTGGGCTCCATCGCGAAGCAGAGCAGAAGAGCAGCACCGGAACAGCGGTGGCTAGGCTGCATACACCACGGACATCGTGATCAGGCGTGAAGAGAGAGAAGGGCGCGTCCAATGCCATTCTGTCGCTCAAGTTGATCATCCGTAACTTGCTCAAAGGCTCTTAGTGAATACAGAAGAGGTATGTGTATCGTAGCTCGTTCTGTATGAGTGACGTGAATAAGCTGAACATCCCAGTGATGGCGCGACAGTCACAGATAGCCGCTCCGGGGGCATGAGATCTTAGACAGCCTAGATGCCGAAGGGCTCACTAAGAAGTCTCCTGCAAAGATATCAGTGATGAGCTAGTCAAAGGGTGCGATGGCTTCTGTGTTCGATCAACACGTCAGAATGTACATCGTGGTGATACAGCTCAACGAGGAAGATTTCGTGGATGTGTTGGTCGAGGATCACCGCAACATGCCAGCACCCCACAAATAGGCGTGTCCAAGTCGGGAAAAGAAGAACCCGTACAGGTCAACGCGTTGAGCGCGATATTAACCCATCACGACGTCGCATATTCAAAAGCCATTCGGGTTGCCTTTGTCAGCCACAGCTGTTTTGCTGTTGCAGGAATTTTATTATCCTGCGCTCTTTTTGCCGAGCAGGTGTACGCACCCCAGTGTGGACGGGGTTCGTCGGTATCTCTCGCTCGTGGGCCGTCGCTCGCAATCGGGGCTGGTAATATTAAGGCCGCTCTCACAGCGGCGACTGTGATATCGTGGACGAATTCATTTCCTTAGAAGGCGGCGGCCATCACTGTTGGACCACATGATGACTACGGTAAATGTCGTATTTTGATGTCGACTCGGTAAGCGTGCCGTAGTCGTGCCGTACGCGCTCCTTCGCTCTCCCGACAAATGATCTGAAAAGCTCTTTCCCTTTGGTTCCGTGGCTTGATAATATTGAGTTCGTCCAGTCCACCCAGTTTGCAATGTGTATTTCAATTTCGACGTTACAGCGGTTTGGGGTCAGTGTCCGACCCAGCCGTTGGTTCGGTACAGTGGTGTTTACTGAAAACAAGGCGTGCTGTATGTATCGTTCCAAGTCGACTGCGCCCCCTAGTTTTGGCACCGAGGGCCGAACGGATCTGTGGACTGTTTTGCCCGATACTGTAATGCACTGCTTTTGCTGGAATCGAGCATGACACGATGGTGGTGTCTGATGGATGGGGAATGGAAATGAATGTGGATGTAACAGTAATGGGACTGCGGGCGGGTGCAATTCGGCGAAGAACGTGACGTGACGGGGAGATATATACTCACATCATCCGTCCTTATCCTCTTTCCATTTTCCTCCGCGCTTGCCCCTCTTTTCTCTTCCCCCTTCCGAGGCCCGCAAATCCTGATCGCGATGTCCCTGTCCTCCCCTCCTCTGTCAGAATACGAGAAAAGAGTCAGAGACCATGCCCTGCTTGCATCTATCGCCTTCTTGATTATTATACCACTTGGCGTTCTCCTCCCCCGATACCTCCGAACATTCACCAATCGGTGAGTCCCTGGTTGCTCTGCGCATTCGCTTGCCCAGAGCGAGCGACGAGTCTTTCAAGGAGCGATGAATTCTGAATCCGTACTTTGCTCGTCCACAGATGGTGGTGGGCACACTGGATCACCAGCTTCCTTGTCTCTGCCCCGCTCATCTACGCGTCGATGGCCATGGCTGTCAAGGCCAACCATATCACTCATTTTCGTATAGACCACCACAAGGTACGTTTGATTTCCCCTCTGAACGTTCAAGGTCTGTTGCTGAACGTTTACTGCTGTCTTTCCCGTCCATCATCATGACGTTGACTCGTTTTTGTTTCCGAAAATAGAGAGTTGGTTGGGCCATCTTTAGCCTGTACAGCGCGCAACTATTACTGGGCGCGTTCATCCACTTTGTCCGCGTCCCCTTCCTCTTTGTTGGCCACCGACCACCGCAAAATTATCTGCACGCGATCCTGGGCCTAACGATCCTCGCAATGGCAGGTTACCAGGTTCGTCTCTCCCTCCCGGCGCTGCCACTACCATTGTCATTTTTGATTGTCGGGAAAAATTAGATCCACTACGGACTCTACACCGAATGGCCCAGAATGACGGGCGACATTCACCCGGTCCCCGAATCGGCGAAGAATGCCTGGTTGGCACTTCTCATCGTAAGTCTCGAGACTCGAGTCTCACGAGTCATCAGAGTCTGATTCGTCCCGAATAGATCTTTTGGGTCCTGTATGGCATCGGGTTAGCCTTCGTACCTCGCCAGTACAAACAAGAGCGAGACGGCAGGCTACTAAGCCAAGATAAGGACGCCTCGTAATATATGTATACCCATGGTTTTGACTCGTCCCAGTTGAAACATCCTAGCGATGCGCAGCGCTCTTTTGCCATTTTTTTATTTTATTTTGGACATCTTTACGAGTATTTTATCAAGATGTGGTATTTAGTTACACATATCATGCATGATTCCAGAGCCTGAGATAATGTAATCAATGTCGTGCGATGACGTCCTCAACGATGGCGCAGACTGATGCTCCAGCGCTTTAGCTTTAGTTTGGTGATCCAAGTCAGTTCGGGGCAACTCTGCTCCCAAGGAGGAGGTTACTAGGGCGTGTTGCCAAAGTCACTGACTGTTGTGTTAGATCGATAGCATCAACTGTCACGTCAAAGTCATAGACCATCAGATGACATGACCGAATAAGAGATAAGATTAGATACAGTGTGATATGTCAGTCAAACATGGGCGTTGAACGTTGAGCTTGAACCAGTGTATGAGGCGACAAAAGCTCATCTTTTTGATTAAGATCAACTGACTCGAGTCACTAACTATGACATTCATTATATCATTTCACGCTCCAGAACCATGCGACCCAACACTAAATCCCGCGACCCTGTACTCCATATAAAGACGTCAAAAAAAAGCATAGAGAGCATTGCACATCGCCAATCAGAACGGGTTAAACCTTGGGTATACGTCCAGTATATTACGAGGCTTCCTTATCTTGACTTGGCAACCTAGCGTCTCGCTCTTGTTTGTACTGGCGAGGTAAGAAGGCCAACCCGATGCCATACAGGACCCAAAAGATCTATTTAGAATGAATCAAACATACTCTTTGACTCTGTTGACTCTCCGACTCGAGTCTCGAGGCTTACGATGAGAAGCGCCAACCAGGCGTTCTTCGCCGATTTGGGGACTGGGTGAATGTCGCCCGTCGTGCTGGGCCATTCGGTGTGAATTCCCTGGTTTATCTAATTTTTTTGGTTCCCGACAATCAAAATGAGAGAGAGAGCATGCCTTCACCAACGATGGTTGCAGCTCCGGGGGGGGGGGGGAAAGAGACGAGACGAACCTGGTAACCTGCCAATGCAAGGATCGTTAGGCCCAGGATCGCGTGCAGATAATTCTGCGGTGGTCGGTGGCCGACGAGGAAGAACGGGACAGGGACGAAGTGGATGAACGCGCCGAGCAGTAACTGCGCGCTGTACAGACTAAAGATCACCCAACCGAGGCTCTATTTTCGGTAAGCGACGGGTAGATGTGATGATGATGGACGGGTCAGAGAAAGTGGTGAATGTCCAGCAGTGGACTTGTACGTCAGAAAAGAAAGGAAGCGTACCTTGTGGTCGTCTGAAGGAAAACGGGTAGCCTTGACGGCCATGGCCATCGACGCGTAGGCGAGCGGGGCAGAGATGAGCCAGTTGATGATCCAGTGTGCCCACCACCACCTACGACGAGCAAAGTATGAATTTCAGAATTTTTGCCGTTCCTTGAAAGCAGCGTCGCTCGCTCCGAGCAGGGACTCACCGGACGGTGAAAGTTCGG
>QLOT01001654.1:0-12087 GCA_003313875.1 Russula aff. compacta
TCGATCGCAAAAAGGGCCGAAGCAATAGCATTGGTGGACTCAGGAGCCACTGAGAACTTCATGAACCTGTCCTACGCGCGATGGCTCAAATTACCCATCAAGCGACTAGCCAAGCCAAGACCATTGTACAATGTAGATGGCACACAAAACAAGAGCGGGTCACTCCAGTACTACACCGACCTACAATTACAGACGGGTGGCCAAAGGACAAACCACAGGTTTTTCCTATCAGACCTAGGAGAACACAAAGCCATCCTAGGGTACCCTTGGTTCGCCACGACCCAGCCAAAAATCGACTGGAAAAAGGGATGGATTGACATGAGTCATCTCCCTATTGTCCTCTCAGCCCCAAATGCGGCGAAAGCACAATACACCCCAAGGACAAAAAATGTGCCACGACCAATAAAAAGGCACCAGCCACAATACTTTCTGGGACGGATCACCATCGGCGCCACGGGCGAGGCAAAAGAGACTAAAGTACCGGGGGAATACCAAAGACACTCGAAGGTGTTCAGCGAAGAGGAGTCCCAGAGACTCCCTCAATACACGGTCTGGGACTTTGACAAACAATTTGTACTACAAGTGGACGCCTCGGCATACGGCCTGGGGGCCATGCTCTCGCAGGAGGGAGAACACACTACACCTACACTAGCTAAACGTCACAAGCCCATTCTCCACCCCATTGCTTACTACTCAGCCACTTTCACACCCACCGAACGAAACTACGACATTTATGAAAGGGAACTGCTAGCCATCATGAAATCACTAGCTCACTGGCAACAATACCTGGGGTGGACCAAAATGCCATTCATCATCCGTACAGACCATGCCAATCTCCAATATTGGAAATCCCCAAAAAACCTAAATAGAAGAACAGCACGATGGCACGCAGACCTACAAGAATACGACTTCACCTTAGAATACATCCCTGGAAAGACAAACACGGTGGCAGACGCACTCTCCAGACCGCCAGGAGCGGACCTCGGAGAAGAAGACAATAAGGCGGTCACCATCTTTCCCCCCGAACGAATCAGTGCAGCCTGAACCGCTCCTACAACCGCACAAGGGCAGACCATCGTCCCTAATGTAAAAGAACTAAAAAGGGCCATCGTATCTCATGTCCATGACCACCCTACAGCGGGGCACCCCGGGAGGGATGAGACCCTGAGGAAGGTGCAACTGTCACACTGGTGGCCAGGAATGAAAACCTGGATAGCGGAATATGTAAAAGGATGCGCGGTATGCCAACAAGCGAAAATCCTCACCCACAGGAAGAAAGTTCCCCTGTTCCGTATCCCCACGCTAGAAGAAACGAAGCCCTTCCAAAGCGTCGCCATGGACCTCATAACCAGCCTACCCCTGCGCAACGGGCTAGATGCGATCCTCACCGTTGTAGACCAAGGATGTTCGCGCGTGGCAGTATTCCTGCCATGTAACACATCCATCACAGGGCCAGGCATAGCTTGGCTATACCTAAAACACGTCTACCCGTGGTTTGGTCTCCCAAAGAGGATAATCAGCGACAGAGACCCACGATTCACCTCGCACTTTGGGAGGGCACTTACGAAACGGCTAGGCATTCAGCAGAATCTGTCGACAGCGTTCCACCCCCAGACAGACGGACTCTCGGAACGAAAGAACCAATGGGTGGAGCAGTACCTGCGGCTGGTAACGGCAGGGCAACCAAAAGACTGGACGGAATGGCTCCCAGTCGCGACGGCAGTGCACAACAACCGAAGAAACAGCACCACTGGGTTATCGCCCAACCAGATCCTTTGGGGATACGAACCGCCACTGCACCCAGCCAGCAACATTCCCACAAATAACGAAATGGCTGAAACAAGGGTGCAAAGGATGGAAGAGGCAAGGGAAAGGGCCATCAAAGCAATCAATCAGAAGGCACGGAATGCCCCACCGGCTCAGTTCAAGCCCGAGGATCAAGTGTGGCTGGAAGCGACCCACTTGAAACTCC
The DNA here is from genome assembly GCA_003313875.1 of Russula aff. compacta. Taxonomy (NCBI): domain Eukaryota; kingdom Fungi; phylum Basidiomycota; class Agaricomycetes; order Russulales; family Russulaceae; genus Russula; species Russula aff. compacta. The sequence goes on from QLOT01001654.1 coordinate 1,973, forward strand.
CGCATCAAGGGTCCAAACTGAACCCCAAAAGATATGGGCCCTTCAAAGTGCTAAAAGAAGTATCGCCGGTCGCCTACCTCATCGACATCCCTGCCTCATGGCAGATCCACAATGTATTCCATGCGGGGCTCCTCACCCCGTATAGGGAAACAAGGGAGCACGGGCCCAACTATACCCAACCAGCGCCCGACCTCGTGGGAGGCGAAGAACAATATGAAGTGGAGCAGATCAGAAATCATCGCCTCCACGGAAGAAAGAGGGGCCTACAGTATTTGATAAAGTGGCGGGGCTACCCTGAAAGTGACAACACCTGGGAACCAGCTGACCAGGTGTTCGCCCCGGATCTCCTTTGGGAGTATCATAAGTGCCGGCCCTTGACAAGCATAAAAGGGAAGCAGAAACCCCCGGCAACAACAGCAGTCCTCACTGTCCCCCCTCTAAAACGGAATCTCAGTCCTTCTTCCAATCCCTTCTTCGATCCTACCCCTTCACCACTCACAAATTTCACGAGTTCAAGCCCTGCTCCTGTCCTCATAAGGACCTTGCGAAACCACTTAGCCATCGCTGCCGCCCCCACATCTCTCACGCCCACTCCAACGAGCACTGGTTCTTTTGCAAAGAACGCTATTGCCGCTACCACGACCATCACTAACCAAAGATGTCAAACCCCTCCACCATTTCCTCGCCACTCCCCGTCCCGCCGCCCAGTCTCCCCGGTGGCCTCGAGCCCATGGAGCTCCAATACCCAGATGAGGAGACCCCTGCCCCGGCCACCACGGGGCCTGTTACCGTCCCCTCCTTCACCATCGGCCCCGGTGTCATCGCGGTCCCAGGCCCCCTTCATAACCTCGAGACCAACGACCACTGGGAGGGACCCCTCTCCCCTGCCACTGTATCGGCCGTCATCGACGGCCACGATAATCTCACCCCCACCCAGCTACGAGCCCTTATCAAGGGGCTCGCCACCACCATACAACAGCGGGCCATCGCCGAAGAGAGGCAGCTCAGCGCCCTCCGCCGCCAGTGCAATGACGTCAACAGGGAGCGGGCAGCCCTCAAGCAGCGGGTTAAGGTCCTGGAGGAGCCGCTCGAGTGCCCCGAGGGGTACCAGGAGAACGACAGTCGCCTCCCGGACTTTACCATCCCCACAGAGGACGGCGAACAGCTCGCCCACTTCATCAAGCAGCTCGACGACGGACGAGTGGCCGGCCTCCCAGCATCCGCAAGGGGAGAGTCCGACGTGCATGTGGTCGAACTATATGCGCGCCAGGACTCTCGGGATAGGCCCCTCGAGCCCATTCCTCACTGGCTCCGGGCCCGCCTTTGGGGCGACCACGTTGACTACTGGCCACTCGAGGAGGCCCTCCTCGAGCTCGACGACTGGACCATCTACGCCAAGGTCCTCCGTTACCGACGCCTTGACCAGGAGGGCGACCGACTTGGCTGGGAGAACAAGCGGGTGGAGGCGGATCTCCGGGCCGTTAACCAGGCCAAGTCCGCCTCCGAGGAACGCCTCATCGCCGCGAGGGTGGCGGACAAGGTTCGCCATATTGGGGTTGACGAGTTCAGGCCCCAGTTAGGACGATGATCAAAGAATGGACGTGGGCGTCCTTTCTAGCGAAGGGGTGATGTAACCGGCCTGGGGTAAGCATTCAACTGCTTGCGCTCCTGTAAGTTGCGGAACCGGCCAGGAGTCTGATCAGACTGTTTGCTTGTGTGTGCGCCTGAGGCACTGTACTATATTTTTGGACTGCACCCCACTCCTAAGTGATCCTCATTGCTCTCCGAGGATCATATGCTCTCTCTCGGGTCCTTGTGACCCCTTGTTAACCCCTTTTTGACGCAGCCTTTGTTCCCTTCCTGATGCTCCCCTTGTTCCCAGTTTGTGTCCTTGTTTCTCCCTACTATATCGAGTACAGTTACCCCTTTTGGATCCTAGGATCCCTCTCTCCTATAAGTAGAGACTCGTAGCTACCTTGTACCGGCAAGTTGAGTCTCCTGTCAATACAGTGACTTTACTCCCTTTCTTCTCTACTCTAAGGGGTGGCTACTGCATACTGGTGCAGCAAGCAGGAACCCATCTATCTCTATCTGTCTTCTAAGTCACAGCAGAGGCTTAGCTATAGTCTATTGTTGCTGTCAAACCCTTGGCGGTGACAGTCATTGTGGAGTGTTCTATTACTGTACCGGATCATGAGTCACTGTGGAGTAGTTATTCTTAGAATACCTAGTCATAGTGGAGTAATGCGCTGGCATAGCTATTCTTAGTACTTGTCCTGTAGTATAAAGTAGAACTCCTTGACATCCCTAAGATGGCAAGTTGAGTCTCCTGTCTCAATTCACATTGTTCCCCTTTCCTTTCCCTTTCCCCCTTTCCCCTCAAAGGAGTGGCTACTGCATTGTAGTGCAGCAAGCGGTAACTCCTACTCTATCAGTCGTCTAAGTCGCTGTGAGACTTAGCTCAAGTCCCTTGAAAAACTACTAGGCAACTATCGACTTGATCTATTGTTGCGGCCAAACCCTTGGCGGTGACAACGGGTGAGTTGTTGGCCGTCACCTGTTGGGGGTGTTTGGCTGGGTCTCTTTGGTGACTTGGTTGTCTATGTGGTTTTTAGGCAGCAGCAGCTTTGGTTTATTTTATTTGGTGTTAATTCTGTGGTTTATACTGCTGGGGACCATGGTGTACGGGTTCTTAGAACCAGCCAAGGCCACGTCACTGCCGCCGCGTCGCCATGTCGGAGTTTATTTTATTTTATTCGCCTCATGTCTGCGCTGTGCGCCAAACGGCGCCCATGCCAATTCCCTTCCCATTCCAGCTCCAAAAACCAAAACGCTTCCATGAGAATAAATGTACATATACACTACTTTGTCTTCAACATGAACACATCAAGGGAACGGATCGCTCCATTTCGTGTCAATTTTTCAGGGTTGTTATTAGGGCTGCGCACCGTCCGTATTACGGTCACGGCCGTACAATGTACGGCAGATTGACGGATACGGTAGACCGTATACCGTCCGTATATGTGTTACCTTTCCCCTCTGACGGTACGGTACGGGTGCAGATACGGCCGTATTATGGTTTACGGAAATATCATATTTGGTATTAACAGTGTAATGCTGCTGTGCACTGAGCGCGTGCAAGATGAAGGAGATGGTGGAGGAGACGCGAGGGTGGTGAACGGTACTTGAGTAATACCATGTCATCTGAAGGGAAGTGAAGACCTATAAGAAGAGGAGAGGGAGGAGAGAGATGAGCAAAAGGAAAGAGAAATGAAAAGGAGTCTTGAAGCAGTCGAGGGAACACAGACGTGTTCCATGAAACATGAAAGCGACGATATGAGAGGCAGTGCCCAAGGGACTCTACATTAGCACCTAACAAATGGAGTTCTTTATATACATTTTAGCTGGTACCAACGAACGTTGTATCATATGGAAATGGGGAAAGGGAACCAAAGATGCATTGGACGAAGCGGTGGCATGGAGGGGGGGGGAGTGGGGCGTAAAAGCTGTGCAAACAGAGAACAAAGGCACATAGATCCTACTACTCCAATTCCATCGGCTCGTGGTGCCGCGAGGCCGACGAGCGTGATGCTGACAATGCAGAGCCACTCGCACAAAGGGCGAGTGGCGCTGAGGGTGGTGGTGCGGTGCCGGTGACCAGTGGCATGGGGCTTGGAAAATGCAGCACTCCAACATGCACGGGATGAGGCGGAGAGGGTGACATCGGAGTAGGAGAGGGTAGCAAGCCATGAAAGGGGTCAAGTAAGAGCCCATCCGCAAGGGCGCGGCGACAAGGATGGGGCGAGATGATGGCTCGCATTTGACACACGAGCCAGGGCAAGGGTGGCTGAGACAGATGCAGTGGCAGAGGCGAGGAGACCGAACCAGAGGCCAGAGACAGAGGATGCCGGAAAGAGACGGCAGCGTTTTGTTGACGAAGAAGAGGTCAGTGTGCGCACCAGCACGTTTTCGGGTGGCACGGGCCAGCGCATTCCGAGCAGGTAAGGCCGCTCCTTACAGTGGGTGACGACGAGATTCCGTATACCGTATACATACCGTAGACGGCCGTACAAATACGGTAGTACACGGCATCAAACCGTACCGTAACCGTACCGTAAACACAGCACTCAGGATGTGTGACGGTACGGGTGCCGTGGCCGTAATACGGCACCGTACAGCCGTGGATTTACGGCACGGTGCGCAGCCCTAGTCGTTATACGCCTAGATGTATGACAGTAGATTTTGCGTGATGTACTAATCTACCTGTGGCTGTGTTACGCCTTCACTATCTTTGCTCACAAAGGCGATGCCGTGTGTGTTGCAGCTCCACCGTAAATTTTTAACTCCCACACGCCACTTCAAACCCCTGCCAACGCTGAGCCCTCATAGGCGTCGCTGATGAACTCTCAACTTGAACGGTGCGCTTTGTGAATTTCACCGGACCCATTATTGAAGTAACTAATCATGTCCCAGGCGCCGTCGAGATGGTAGTGTGTTCTCTCAATTATCCATCGATTATCTGTTCTCCCTGTTATCCTTTCGAAATGACAAGTGTGCAAGTCCTAGTGCCCATTCGATCCCCATAGATCGCATAAGCTGGAGAAAGCGTGGTCTACGTCACTTGAAGGGATCAGGCGGACAACGAAGAGGTCAACATATATCCCATTCATCCTTTCAACAATGACCACTGACTGGTGCAGTACAGGTCATGTAACGATCAACATGCTCCCGGACGACATCCTTCTCGAAATATTCCATTTCTGGCGGCTGGAAGGGATGAGCAAATTTGACGTTACATGGGAGTGGGAAAAGCTAGTGCACGTATGTCGAAGATGGCGACACCTCGTATTTGCATCACCTCGGTATTTGGACCTGCGACTTGTCTGCACGCTATGGACGCGCGCGAGGGAGATGTTGGATATCTGGCCAGCGATTCCGATCATCATCAATTACTCAAACGATCCGGGACCGAAACGCTCTGTTTCTAACGTTATCGATGCACTCGAGCATCATGATCGCGTATGCGAGATTCGGCTCGGTGATCTAACAAGTGCTCAGCTAGAAAGGTTCGCTGCAGCGACGCAAAAACCATTCCCGGAATTGACGTTCCTAGAGTTTGGGTCATGTGATGCGATGGCACGGGCCCTACCCCTTGACTTCTTGGGTGGAGCTGCCCCACGTCTGCACATTGCCCGGTTGCATGGCGTCCCATTTCCAACCTTGCCCCATGTCCTTTTATCGTCCAAGGACCTTGTCGAGCTACGGCTTTGGGACATCCCAATGAATGGTTATGTTTCGCCAATGGCGATGGTCGCGGGTCTGTCTGTGTTGACTCACCTCCAAAAGCTCTCCATCGAATTCCGATCCCCGAAGTCTCCTATTCATACGGCCCGACTTCCACGTTCACGCAAACGCGTCATCCTTCCCTCTCTGACACAATTTTGGTTCCGAGGCATCAGCGAGTACTTGGAAGACTTTATGGGCCGAATCCACGCTCCATTACTCGATTACGTCGACGTAACGCTCTTTAATCAACTCATTTTTCACCTCCCACGACTCATGCAGTTCATCCATCGGAGCGAGATGCTCAAGTTACCGAATCAAGCGGAGATGGTCTTTGGAAGCCACGACGTCATGCTCACTTTCTGTTCACCAGGGCGGATAGTTGACTTTATTTTGCGGATCTCGTGCGACAAGCTCGACTGGCAAGTCTCGTCGCTATCGCAAGTATGTGGCCAACTCCTCCGCCTTGTCTCCAGCGTGGAACAGCTCGACCTCCACGAGAATGAAAGTTCGCGGCCCCGTTGGCAAGATGATCTCGATGCCACCCAATGGGTAGAACTTTTTCAACCGTTTAGTGCTGTGAAGACGCTCCGCCTATCTAAAGCAACGCAGTCATTCGTCTTGCGGGCAATGCGAGAGTTTACCGGGGAAAATATCGCAGAAGTGTTGCCTCTGTTGCACGATCTTTTTGTGGGGGATCTTCGGCTGTCCCCACCTATACAGGAATACATGGAGCCGTTCCTTGCCGCGCGCAGGCGTTCTGATAATGCTGTAGCTGTCCACCTCTGGGGAAGATAGGTAGGAACAAGACGTTGAGCTTGATAACTCCTGCTTTCTCTCAACACTCTATACTACCAATCCTCGATGTTATCTTGCTATCTACCTCTTACCGTTTGTCCGTAACCGTAATGACGTCGGTTGTTGATACTTGAGACATCCGTTACTCTTGGAATTCCCCACGAGCGGGTACTTCTAAAATCCCAGACCCAGTTTGCACAGCAGCGCTCGAGTTAAAGTATCCTAGGAAAATCTTACGAGATCCAGCACATCACCTTGAAGGGCGTTCGAAGCGGAGTGAAGGTGGCATCATAAAGACAGTCAATCCCTGACTATTACATAAACTTCCACCTGCTACCCCCCTGCACGTACACCCAGGGGCTGTTACGCGTAAGTTAGTCATATAGTTTTATGCTGCAACCGGACAGCTTGCGTGCAGCGACAAACTGCTCAACAGTCTCCACTATAGACGGGGATTGGCGGAATTTCTCCAGATGAATGGAGGACAGCCTGGGTAACATATCGGTGGTCATGTCCTCCGTGGCCAGAGCATGCACCACGCCAGCCACAAGTTCCTTCATAACGCGGACCTCCCCCACCCTAGGAAATGGCTGAAATAACTCCAACAACTGTGTCAAATCCACGTCGTCCTGCCCAATTGACGGTGAGGAAGATTGTCTAATGGCAAGTGCCTTCACATTGGAGAGGAGGGGGGAAAGTTGGCTGAAGATCTGAGTCATGGAGGACAGCTGCCAATCGAGTTGAGTGCACTTAATTATCAGGCAGCACTCTCCAAGATTGCGTCGCCGTTCCCCTCGCCGGGTGAGGGTAATCTCGACATGATCCAAGGAAATTACTATGATCACTTCACTAAAGGACTTTAGTCTGTCCACACGCGACATGGACTGGTAGAACTGTGAAACTTCGAAGACGAGTTGATTGAAGAATGTTATCGTAATTTGGGTGACAGACGGGAAGTTGATCCTCGCCACAACTCCTTCCAGATATTCGCTCGTACCACGAAATCTGAGAGAGGTGAGGGAGGGGAAAGTGGCGCGCTCTAGAGGTAGATGAGCCCAGCCGGGGGACGGGCGAGGAGCTGGGAAAAGGAAGCCGACCCAAAGACTTTTGAGGTGAACCAAGGAGGATAAGCAAGTGACAAGGGCATCCGGTGATAAGTAATAAGCAGTCGGTATGTCACAGAATTCAAGGCTGACGAGGTTATTAGTAGATAACAGAAGTCGTCGTAATGCAGGGAAGGGAATAGGTACGCCGGACAGCCGTATTTCCCCCAAGTGTGGGGTAGACCCACCCAAAAACTGAGTGAGGACTGGTGGTGCTGTAGCGCCCTTCCACAACACATCCAAACTAAGACGTTCTAGTGATAGAAACGGCTCCTGTATCAATTCGATAATCGGTCGAATTGTCGAGCTTGTAACATCGAGGTCGATTTCGTATACGCGATCTGGGTGACGCAATGCAGCAACAATGTTCTTAGAGAGGGAATTGGGTTTCGGATATTTGTACCGGACAGCCAGAGGCAAAGTTGGCCAGAAATCCATGAGATGTTCGATAGGCGTTTTAGACTTGCAGAGAATTCGCAGCCCCAGACGGCGTGGCGACAATGATATAACACGTCTCCATTTTTGGCTGACGTGCGCAAGACGATGCCACTTCCACGGACGTCCACCTGAACGTGTCATCGCGTCCAGTCGATAGAAGTCGAATACTTCCAAGAGCGTGTTTTCAGGGAGCATTTCAATCGTCGTCTGTCCGTAGGTCATGCCTGCCTCACGTGGGTCAGCCGAGTTCAGTGACGGGAATTTACATGTGCCAAGTATAAGAGTTACCTTGGATGCTTTGTTCGTGTGAGGAAGGTGCGATGGTGCGCTGCATCGTTGGCCTCCCAGAATGGTCCATTATAGGTATTGTGCGGTTAATAGGAAGCTACTGAATGGCTCGAATATCAAGTGACGAGGACGGGATTATGCGTATGCCTCCTCGGGGGCTATTCTGCTAAGCGACCCCGCGACGACCTGAACGAACAGGCGAAAATTGGTATGATAAGATGTGGCGGAAAATTTCCGTTTAAATGCCGCCAAAGCCGCTAACCGCATTCCAATTTTTGCAGTCTCAGGTATGGAGCTATGTACGCCACACGGACATGTGCTGTACTTATTCTCTCACGGCATAATCAGCTACAGATTAAGTTTGCACAGGAAAGGACCTGTTTTTTCAGGGCTGTCCGCCTTCTGAGTATTGGGACCTAGATTGTGATCGGGATGGCAGGTAAACTACGTAGAATGTACGTATGTGCTATGCTCACCGGTACAGTACGACAGAGTGCGCAATCTTTCCACGAAAGATGTATCCTGTCAACTTTTGGCTTCGATAACGAAGAAAATAGTCCCAAGCATATATCTGCGACTCGCCACTCGATCCCACGCCGCTGGTGTTCGGACACCGCGCAGTGGCCGATGGAAGTCAAAAGAGAAACCATTGAGTAACGTGACATGAACAGGAGCAGGTGCACACACCTTTCCTTGTCAATGTTATGCGAAACGAACTCTAGCTCCAGTAGCAGGGATGGAATGGGACGCTGTATCTCTCTTTTCAAACCGTCGATTCCAGTATCACCAACCTTCAAAGTTGGCACTGCTACCAACGTTCGAATCACGACACACGCGATCCGCTGGGTGACGAAGTGCTGGGGCAGCCGACGTAGTACGATAATACTGAACCTCGGAGCAATGGCTTAGATTTACGGCCTTCCCCTTGCACCGTATGATGATGAGCAAGCAAGGTCGGCCAGCAATCCAGGAATGGGGTTCGATAGATCCGGGCTTGCGAAGAGGAATTTTCACAGCTCCCAGGCGACGACGAGATGAGATGAGATTGATGGATACGACTACGTGTCACCAGTAGCCCTCCTCTTGAGCACACGTTGAGCAACTTGAAGGGCGGGGCGGTGCCACTTCCCTCCCACGGATATCCGGCGCATGAACGTTTCGTCGTTCCACGGCATCATTAATCAATAGAAGTCAAAGTATCTCCGTTCGGGAGAACATCTTTGGGGAAGAATATCGATCGCCGCAGGCCGTTACGCCAATGCCGCACCGCGTCTGCAGACGGGGACTGAGGAGTGGGCCTATCCGATGCCGATACTCGCTACGCCTCTACACCGCCATTGTTCCCAGGTGGCGGCGCGGGTGCTGGCGGTGCAACGCCTGCCTCCACCCCCCTCCTCCGATGGCCAAATCAAAAGTCTTTGGGGAGTACAGAGAACCGCAAACGGAAAGAGTGTGCTCGGCCGTGAAGGTGCCGATTCTGTCATCTAACCAGGCGTCCGAGAGTTCGGAGGATGATCGGGGTTGATCACGGCCGGAACTGCGGGGGACGGAACAGGGTCGTTGCGCGTTGCGGTTGCATGCACGTGCATGACGCGGCCGGGACGGCCACCGCAGCCGCCCAGGCGTTTGTACATTACATACAACTAGCAGTAACCCGTGCTTCGCCACGGAGGTGGTGTGCACACGGCAAAAAAAGGTGCAAATCCGATTACATTATTAATTGTGAAATTATCGATCATCTCATGCTGGGAAAGAATCACGCAGGCGTGTGAGAGTAGCAACGACCAAGTTCAAAAACACAGCCTGACCTGGTGTGGCTTTGTAATATGTACTGCTTCACTGTGAGCCGTGGTTCGCCATGGAGCAGCGGCAAGCGTTACAGGCTGTTGCTGTTTGGTTAAAGAGAAATCATCGCTGTTAGCCTGGTCACTTAGCACGCGTGCTCACTCCATGTGCTACATAGATCATGTTGGAGAAGGAAGAACAATATTGGTAAACGTAATGTACATTGGAATTTTTTCACATAACTCGCGAACACAGAAGACTCAGTCACGAATTGCTACTGCTTGCATGCGCAGACGTGTCCTCATCAATTCTCGGTCTTTTCTTGGAAGGTCCTCCCGCAAAGGAATATTTCAGTTGCCTCCAGCAGCCGATGGATGCTGTGATGCTGTGCAAACAAAATCAGAGGGAAGAATGATGAGG
>QLOT01001655.1:0-10079 GCA_003313875.1 Russula aff. compacta
CCTCAGAGAGCGACGCGCTCAAATCATCCGAAGACAAACCCGCCACGCCCCGTCTAGCGTGACACTTGGTCCACCCCAGGTATGGTCGCCAGTGAGCCAATGATTTCATGATGGCTAACAGTTCCCTCTCATAGATGTCGTAATTCCGCTCGGTGGGTGTAAAAGTAGCTGAGTAGTAGGCGATGGGGTGGAGGACGGGTTTGCGACGTTTGGCTAGTGTTGGTGTGATGTTTTCTCCCTCCTGCGAGAGTACGGCCCCCAGGCCGTATGCTGAGGCGTCCACTTGTAGTACGAATTGCTTGTCGAAGTTTGGTTGTTTGAGGACTGGGCTTCTACACATGAGGGTCTTCAAGGTTTCGAACGCCCTGTGTTGTGGCTCCTCCCAGTGCCAGGGTGTGGTTTTCTTTGTGAGGTCAAGGAGCGGTCTGGCGATCTTTGAGTAGTTGGGTATGAAGTATCGGTAGTACCCTGTGAAGCCTAGGAAGCTTCGTACGTCCTTGGGTTTCCTCGGTTGTGGCCAGTCCGCGACTCCTTGTAATTTTTGCGCGCTCATTTGGAGTCTTCCTTTTCCTACGTTGACTCCCAGGTACTCGATTTTGTCCCTCTCAAATTCACATTTCTCCGGCTTTAGGTAGAGATCGTGTGTTGCTAATTTGTCAAGGATCCTGTGAACGTATTGCCTATGCCTCTGCCTATGTTGTTCTTCAGTTTCGTGGGGGAGTTTGGCCGTATGTATTGCTAGATCATCCATGTATACGGAGAGCCACCCTTCTCCCACTTCTGGTCTGAAGATAGTATTCATCATCATTTGGAATGTTGTGGGGGAGTTAGTCAGGCCGAAGAACATGACAGTTGGTTCAAAGAGGCCTTCCGGGGTGAGGAATGCTGCCTTCCACTCGTCCCCTTCTTTGATCCGGATGTTATTGTATCCCCATCGTACATCGAACTTGGTGAAGAGGGTACATCCACTTAGTCGGTCTATTACTTGTGGGATCAGAGGTGAGATGTTTCTGTTCCTCTTCGTCCATTTGTTGAGGGGTCTGTAATCCTGTACTGGTCTTAGTTTACCGTCCTTCTTCTTTACGAAGAAGAAGTTGGCTGCATAGGGGGACTTTGAGACGCGGATGGTCCCCCTCTTCAGGTGGTCTTTAACGAACTTGTGGACCTCTTCTTTTTCTAGTTGTGTGAGGGGCAGTAGTCGCCCCAGCAGCGAGGCTGGTGCTCCTGGCAGTAGTTCAATGGCGTGGTCCCAGACTGTATATTGAGGAAGTCTCTGGGATTCTTCTACGCTGAATACCTTTGAATGTCTTTGGTACTCTTCTGGTACTTTAGTTTCCTTTGCTTCGCCCGTGGTGCCGATAGTAATCCTTCCCAAGAAGTATTGTGGCTGGTGCCTTTTTATCGGTCGTGGCATGTTTTTTGTCCTTGGGGTATACTGTGCTTTAGCCGCATTTGGGGCCGAAAGGATGATGGGGAGATGACTCATGTCGATCCATCCTCTCTTCCAATCAATTTTTGGCTGGGTGGCGGCGAACCAGGGGTACCCTAAGATGGCTTTGTGTTCTCCTAGGTCCGATAGGAAGAACCTGTGATTTGTTTTCTGGCCACCCGTTTGTAGTTGTAGGTCGGTGTAATACTGAAGCGATCCACTTTTGTTTTGTGTGCCATCAACGTTGTACAGAGGTCTTGGCTTGGCTAGTCGCTTGATGGGTAGTTTAAGCCATCGCACATAGGACAAGTTCATGAAGTTTTCCGTGGCCCCTGAGTCCACTAATGCTATTGCTTCGGCTCTTTTTGCGATCGATCGTGTGTAGAAGCAGACTGTCATTGATTTTCTATTTGACATGTACACATCGTCGCTATTGATCCGCCTGAGTAGTGCCGACCTAATCAGGCAGTGGGAAAATCCTCTGAAGCTCCCATCTCCTTTGCCAGGCGCTGCTGGTCTTCTATGGTCATTCTTTGGAGGTGGGCTCGTACGGTTGCCACCGAGTCTTCTTCGATGTCTCCCATCTCCTGGTCTTCGTCGAGATCAATGAGGTTGACTTGGTTGGCTGGGTTCTTGCCATTCCACCTTGTGTTTTGGAAGCCTTGCTTGGGTTTGCTGGGGCAGTTCCTGGCAAAGTGGCCTACTATGCCACAGTTGAAGCATGCATTGGCGTCCCCGAACCCCGTTACGTTTCCTCAGCTGCTCTGGCCTTGGCGCCAGTTTCCTCCTCTTCCTCTTCCTCTCCAATTGTTGGGTGCACGCCCCCTGCTGAGATCCATTGGGACTGGGACATCGTTCATCGTTCTAGGGGCATTGGAGGAATTGAACGGAGGGCATGGCGTGGGCCTCCATTGACTGTTCTGCCATCCTCCCAAGTTGAAGAAAGGTCATTTGGGCTGGGGATTGAGGGCTCGATACGCGTTCCCTGTACTGAGGGACTTCACAATGCCTTCAATGGTGGTTTTAGCTTGGGTGAGGAGCTTGATTTGCTCTTTTAACTCCATATAGGTCGTCGGGTATGGTGGGACTAGGGCTTTCTCGAGTAGTTCTCGGGGTATTCCACGCAAGAGCATGTTGTAAGTTTCTTCGCTTCCTACAGTATAATTTGCCTTTCTGAGGAGACTTTCAAATCTAGCGATGTATTCATTGTATTGGTTGCCTTGCATCCTCAGGTCTCCTAGCTGGGTTCTAGCCTTTTGAACACTCTGGGTGTCTTGGAACTGATCTGTGAACTCTGTGAGAAATTGATCCCAGAGGGCTGGGATGTTATCTGCTGGGAGCGTAAGGCCATCCAACCAGCTTCCCATGTCTCTGACCCCGCTTTCTTGTATGGGGAGTCATAGCCTGCTACCCCATGATTGACTCAGAAGTATGCCTTGACTTCCTCGATAAAATCGTCTGCTTTGGACCTATCTCCAGTGAAGACCTGGGGCAGTTGTCCCATGGCCTTGACATCGGCTGGGACTTGTATTGGGGCTTGTGCGGCTGCTGGTTGTCCTGGGCCTCCTGGGCCTCCTCCAGGTCCTCCTGGGCCTCCTGGTCCTCCTGGTCCTCCTCCTGAGGGGCCTTTTCTTAGGGCCTGGCGCATACTTTGCTGTAGCCTCTCTGCTACCGTCATATTTGCTTGTGCTGGTTGTGTGGCGGCTGCTGTGGCCGCATGGGTTGCCGTCTGCGTGGACATGGCTTGGGTGATACTGGGGATCGGGTTGCCTTCTGGTAGGGGTCCTAAGGGGATTCCTAGGGCCGGGTGGAAGGTGCAGATTGGCATATGTACATGTACTGGAGTGTTGTGTTCCGACACGGTGGGGCTGATCTTTAGCCCTTCTTGGATTGGTGCAAGCCTGATTTGCTAGTTCAGCTCATTGCTTTCCTCTTCTCCTGATGAGGGCTCTTCGTCTGGTGGGTCTTCAACATTGTACTCGTTGAGCTTCTTAAAGTGTCTCCCTAGTTCGTACCGTTCCTGTTTGTCGTTCCAATGAACTTGGTACCACTCTCCCTTGTAGTGACAGACTTGTGGAGAGTTCTCTTTGACTTTCAGGTCTTGGTCTAATAGCACCAAGATGGGGTGTTCTGCGTCATTGTGCTCGTGGGATATGTCAATCTCCCGCACTTGTGAGTTTGGTCGTCTGGTTGTGGCTTCTCTCCAGTAGACAATAGTTCCTTCTCTGTTGGAACTGCTAGCCGTTTTGAAAGAAGTTGAGTCTAATGTCACCGCCAAGGGTTTGACAGCAACAAAAGACTATAGCTAAGACTCTGTAGTGCCTTAGAAGACTAATAGAGGTAGTCTGGGTTACCACTTGCTGCACCAGTATGCAGTAGCCACCCCTTAGAGCAGAGAGTAGAATGGAGAGTAAGTCACTGTATTGACAGGAGACTCAACTTGCCGGTACAAGGTAGCTATGAGCCCCTATTTATACTAAGAGGGGACCCTAGGGTCCAGGGCTGTGTATCATACTCCTTATAGACAAAACAATAGACTGGAACTGGGGACAATGGGAAAGACAAGAGGAGAACAATGGCTACATCTAAAAGGGGATGTCAATAGGACAATAAGTGTCCTAGGGAGCATGTGATTCCTGAAGAACAATAAGAACCACATGTGGGAGCGTCACAAGGACGAAATGTAACCAAAAGTATAGTACAGTGCCTCAGGCGCACACAAGAACAAATGATACTGCAGACTCTGGGCCGGTTCCCCAACTTACATGGGTGCGAGCAGTTGAATGCTCACCCAAGGCCAGTTACAAACCGGGCCCATGCCCACTCACACCTGCCTACCATGTCTGCCTGCCTGCACATCAGTGTAGGTAAGTAGTTTTTATTTGTTTCCTTTATCTTTTTGCTCACGTTTCCAAACCCATGCCTGCATTCCCTTACCCTTCCTGCACCTACACATGTCTGTGCTCAGCAAACACAGTGTCCCACTGGCAAGTGACACGATGGGGATATGCATGAGACCCTCCACATGTGCACTCAGCCGGACTTCAGAACAACAGCAACAGCGACGGTGCAAGGGTTTTGGCCCCCAAGCAGGCAAGGTTCGACAGCAATGGGTAGGGCTTCAGCCCCCTTCGGGCAAATGATGGTTCGACGACGGCGATGGGTACGACAGCGGTAAGCGATGGGCAACGGGCTGAATTTGGCTCCCTAGCAGCAACGGTGGGTTCGACGACGGTGAGCGACGGGCAACGGGTCACAGCAGTGGCGAGTACAGTAGTAGCTTAATGTACTTTATCCACCTCTTTGGATCATTAATACAATGCTTAGTATTTTGCTTAAGTGGCTTGTTCGCTCCTTAAACTCTGGCTTGTTTTTGCTTGATGTGCTTAATATCATGATTAAATGATTCTTAATGATCAATATTTTTATGTTAATCCGAGATTTAAGTGGACTAAGTAGGAATAAGGATGATTTAAGGAAACGGATCGTATTGGTACAAGTAAAATTTCCTTAACAAAAAGTTGCTTAATTCTGCTTAAAAATATTTTTTAAGGACTTTTAAGGACTTTTAAGGCGTGTTAAGATTTTTCGGGTTTTCCTGATGTGTTCTTCGGTCTAACTAACTCCCCAGCAACATTCCAAATGATGATGAACATGATCTTCAGACCAGAAGTGGGAGAAGGATGGCTCTCAGTATACATGGATGACCTCACTATCCATACAGCAAAACTACCCCACGAAACCGAGGAACAGCACAAACAAAGACACCAGAAGTATGTCCACAGGATCCTGGACAAACTAGCGGCCCACGACCTCTACCTAAAGCCCGAGAAATGCGAGTTCGAGAAAGATGAAATCAAGTACCTCGGAGTCAATGTGCGAAAGGGAAGGCTCCAAATGAATGCACAAAAACTACAAGGAGTAGCAGACTGGCCACAACCCAAGAAGCCCAAGGATGTAAGGAGCTTCCTGGGCTTCACAGGGTACTATCGATACTTCATACCCAACTATTCAAAGATAGCCAGGCCACTCCTCGACCTCACAAAAAAAACCACACCCTGGCATTGGGATGAACCACAGCACAAAGCATTTGAGACTCTGAAAACCCTCATGTGCAAGAGCCCAGTGCTCAAACAGCCAGACTTCAATAAGCAATTCATACTACAAGTAGATGCCTCAGCGTACAGCCTGGGGGCCATACTCTTGCAGGAGGGAGAAAACACTACACCTACACTAGCCAAAAGACACAAACTGGTCCTCCATCCCATCGCCTACTACTCAGCTACCTTCACACCCACTGAACGAAACTATGACATCTATGAAAGGGAACTGCTGGCCATCATGATTCATTAGCACACTGGTGGCAATACCTGGGATGGACAAAAAAAACCCTTCATCATCCGCACAGATCACGCCAACCTACAGTACTGGAAGTCCCCGAAAAACCTAAACAGAAGGACAGCACGCTGGCACGCAGACCTACAAGAATACAACTTCACCTTAGAGTATATTCCAGGGAAGACGAACACGGCAGCAGATGCACTCTCCAGACCACCAGGAGCAGACCTCGGAGAAGAAGACAACAAGGCAATTACCATCTTCCCCCCCGAACGAATCAGTGTAGCCAAAATGACACCCACAACTGCAAGAGGCCAAACCATAGTTCCCAATGTGAAGGAAATAAAAAGAGCCATCGTATCCCATGCCCATGACCGTCCTACAGCAGGACACCCTGGCAGAGACAAAACCCTGAGAAAGGTACAATTGAAGCACTGGTGGCCAGGGATGAAGACCTGGATAGTGGAGTATGTCAGAGGATGTGCAACATGCCAACAAGTGAAAATCCTCACCCACAAAAAGAAAACCCCACTATTCCGCATCTCCACACCTGAAGGAACAAAACCCTTTCAAAGCATAGCAATGGACCTTATTACTGGACTACCTCTATGAAATGGCCTCAATGCTATACTCACCATCGTAGACCAAGGATGCTCGCGTGCAGCAGTCTTTCTGCCATGCAACACCTCCATTATGGGACCGGGCATGGCGTGGTTATATCTGAAACACCTCTACCCATGGTTTGGCCTCCCCACCAAGATAATCAGCGACAGAGATCCCCAGTTCATGTCTCACTTTGGGAAGGCACTTACAAGATGATTGGGCATTCAACAAAATCTGTCCACGGCGTTCCATCCTCAAACTGATGGGCTTTCCAAACGGAAGAATCAATGGGTAGAGCAATACCTAAGGCTAGTAACGGCAGGGCAGCCCAAAGACTGAACAGAATGGCTCCCAGTTGCAACAGCAGTACACAACAACTGGAGGAACAGCACTACAGGGTTATCACCCAACTAAATCCTTTGGGGATATGAACCACCGCTGCACCTGGCTGATGACACCCCTACCAATAACGAGACAGTCGAAATGAGGGTACAAAAAATGAAAGAGGCAAGGGACAGGGCTATCAAAGCCATCAATCAGAAAGCACAGAACGTTCCACCGGCCCAGTTTAAACCCGGAGATCAGGTGTGGCTTGAGGTGACCCACCTCAAACTCCCCCACCAAGGGTCCAAGCTGAACCCCAAAAGATACGGCCCTTTCAAAGTGCTAAAAGAGGTATCACCAGTGGCATACCTCATTGACATCCCTGTCTTGTGGCAGATCCACAATGTATTCCACGCAGGACTTCTTACCCCATATAGGGAAACAAAAGAATATGGCCCAAACTATACAAAGCCTGCACCAGACCTTGTGTGTGGAGGGTGAGGAACAATATGAAGTGGAACAGATCAGAAATCACAGGTTCCATGGGAAAAAGAGGACCCTGCAATACCTAATAAAGTGGTGGGGCTACCCTGAAAGTGACAACACCTGGGAACCAGCTGACCAGGTGTTTGCCCTGGGAGTATCATAAGCGCTGGCCCTTGAGTAACATAAAAGGGAAGCAGAAACCCCTGGCAAAAGCAGCAGCTCTCACAGCTTCTACCCCTCGTCCTCTCTCCACCATTGCCCTCACAGCCGAAGAATTAGCATGTCTGGCCCATCCACCACGTCCTCCCCACTCCCAGTCCCAGCACCCAGTCTCCCCAGAGGCCTTGAGCCGATGGAACTCCAGTATCCAGGAGAGGAGGCTCCTGTATCAGCAGCCACTGGGGCCACTGCGAAGCCTCTCACTGTCCCCACCTTCACCATCGGCCCCGGAGTTATCTCCATTCCAGGCCCCTTCCACAACCTCGAGACCAGCGACCACTGGGAGGGACCCCTCTCCCCTGCCACCGTATCGGCCATCATCAACGGCCATGACGACCTTACCCCTGCCCAGCTATGAGCCCTCATCAAGGGGCTCGCCACCACCATACAACAACGCCACGTCGACGAGGAGAAACAGCTCAGTGCCCTCAGGAGACAGTGTAATGACATCAACTAGGAGTGGGCTACCCTCAAGGCACGGGTCAAGGTTCTTGAGGAGCCGCTCGAGTGTCCCGAGGGCTACCAGGAGAACGACAGCCGCCTCCCAGACTTCACTATCCCAATGAGGATGGCAAGCAGCTTGCCCACTTTATCAAACAGCTCGACGATGGACGAGTGGCTGGGCTACCCGCCTCAGCAAGAGGGGAATCCAATGTGCACGTGGTTGAGCTATACACGCGACAGGACTCTCGGGATAAGCCCCTCGAGCCCCTTCCTCACTGGCTTCGGGCCCGGCTCTGGGGGGACCACATCGATTACTGGCCGCTTGAGGAGGCCCTCCTTGAGCTCAACAACTGGACCATCCACGCCGAGGTCCTCCAGTACCGCTGCCTTGACCATGAGGGCGACCAACTCCAGCAGGTGAACAAGCGGGTGGAGGCAGATCTTAGGGCCGTTATTCAGGCCAAATCCGCCTCAGAGGACTGCCTTGTCGTGGCACAACTGGAGGACAAGGTCCACCACATTGGAATCAATGAATTCAAGCCTTAGCTGGGGCAACAATCAGGGATGAAGAATGGACGAGGACATCCTTTCTAGCGGAAGGGTGATGTAACCGGCCTGGGGTAAGCATTCAACTGCTTGTGCTCCTGTAAGTTGTGGAACCAACCAGGAGTCTGATTAGACCATTTGTTCTTGTGTGTGCCTGAGGCACTGTACTATATTTTTTGGACTGCACCCCATTCCTGTGTGACCCTTGTTGTTCTTCCAGGATCACATGCTTCCTTGGGTCCCTATGACCCACTGTCAACTCCTTTTAGATGCAGTCCTTGTTCTCTTCTTGGTGATTCCCTTGTTCCCAGTTAGTGTTCTAGCTTTTTGTTACTATACTGAGTACAGTTACCTTTCTGGATCCCAAGATCCCTCCTCTCTATAAGTAGAGACTCGTAGCTACCTTGTACTGGCAAGTTGAGTCTCCTGTCAATACAGTGACTTACTCTTCATTCTACTTCCTACACTAAGGGGTGGCTACAGTGTTGCAGCACTGCAAGCGGGAACCCACACTACTCTGTCTTCTAAGTCACAGCAGAGACTTAGTTATAGTCTATTGTTGCTGTCAAACCTTTGGTGGTGACAGAGAGCCTCAGAATTGACAAGGTCGATGGGAACCTTCTATGGAGAACAGAATGGTTATCTCACTGACACCGAATAACTCTCAGGAAATAGATAATGCCTCAACCTCTATAAACATACCGGTGGAGATAAGCACCACTATCACCTCTCCTCCTCCAGCGACATGCCGGGTTCCTTCTTCATTTCCAACCTCGAAGCTACACCCAGGAGAGGTGCACCATATATTTGTCATTCCACTCCAGCTGCTGACCAGAGTGTAATTCTATCACAGCCACCACAGCAGCAGCAGACGCACCACTCCAGTGAGGGATTGCACGCAACCTGTTGGACTCATTCATAACCAAACATCCCAAGGTGTTATCCACCATCTCAACAGTGCCCATCGTGATGGGTAGCATCGAGTTGCTGCATGGCTTCTCCAAGTGCATCTTCTCCGAGTGCATCAGTGATACGATACTCCACCATGACACTTGCTGGGGCAATCACTGTCACCATCAGTAAATGGATCAGGGCCGCAGCAGCTTCTGCCGCGAGGCTATGAGGAAGGGTATGGTTGTGGGTGTGGCGGGACTCCAAGATGACAATAGGGTTATTTCCAAGCTACTTGCGTCCAGATAGGACAAATCCACAAAATCACATGATTGAACTCCAGCAAGCCAACAAGCCAAGAGGAATTGGTCTTGGGGCGACCTTGGACTGCTACCACCACCAGGTGCAGTTTTCCCACGTTAGTGTGGCCAAGGTTGGTTCAAAAGAACCCGCACACCACGGCCCCTGCTACCCTGCTACCTTGTAACAATGATACAGAAACATCCATAATGTATAATCCTCCCACATTCAGAAAATGTGCACCAGTCAGGAAGAAACCAACGAAGAGCGACAGAGTAAGGAACCAAAAGGTCCCACCCCGCTACTCCGTCACCTGCAACATGTGACCCTCATTTGAAAGAGAACACGTAGCAAAAGGAGGAATTTTCATACAGTAGAACACCTTTGTACCGAGCTGTATGGGCTGTAGAATACAAAGTTGAAAACAAGGGACGCCCGAGACAGCAGTTGACACATTGACAGGCAGTTGATATACATGAGTAGCCAAAAACGCGCATAG
>QLOT01001660.1:0-10541 GCA_003313875.1 Russula aff. compacta
ATGGTAGAATAGTTTTGAACGAAGTATCTGTAGAATCCGGGGAAGCCTAGGAAGGCATGCACGTCAATTATGTTCTGTGGCGGTTGCCAATCCGCAACGCCCTTTAGCTTAGCTGGGTCCATTTGTACTGTGCCATTTTCCAGTACGACTCCTAGAAACTCGATCTTGCATTGTTCAAAGGCACATTTCTCTGGATTGAGATACAAGTCATGCTGTCGCAGCTTTTCTAATATGCGGTGGACGCATTCTTCATGGAACTTTGGGTCATCTCTGGTGGCAATTAGCATGTCATCCATGTAGATGACTAGCCACCCTTCTGCCACTTCTTGGGCGAATATCGTGTTCATCATGGTTTGGAATGTCGCTGGTGAGTTTGTCAGTCCAAAGAACATCACGGTGGGTTCGAACAGCCCTTGGTTAGTGATGAACGCAGCTTTCCATTCGTCTCCCTTCTTGATGCAAACGTTGTTGTATCCCGCATGTACGTCGAATTTTGTGAAGAGTTTTGTGCCTTGTACCTTCGCTATGAGTTCGGGAATGAGTGGTAGTGGGTAATGATTCTTGATGGTCCACTCATTGAGGCATCTGTAGTCTTGCACGGGTCTTAATTTGCCATCCTTTTTCTTGATGAAGAAGAAGGGTGCTGCATAAGGGCTTTTTGACGGGCAGATATACCCCTTCGCCTGCTGCTCTTTTACGAAGTCAAGGAGTGCCTTCTGTTCATCTTGAGTGAGCTGGTATACCTTCCCTGGGATTGTCGCAGGGGCGTTGGGCTTTAACTCGATTGCATGGTCCCAGATCCTTGTGTCTGGGAAGCATTGCGCAGCTTCTTCACTAAAGACATGGGAGTGACGTTTGTACTTATCTGGTACTTCTTTACTCCCTTTTTGTGATCCTGCTTGTTCTGCTAGCTTCGACGCCAGCATTTGTTTCTTATTGGTGGTCGGACTTTCTTCTGACATCTGAACTTTTGCGATGTATAGCGAACCATTGGACAGCACATATGGGTGGCGCACGGCTCATCTCCCTGCTGGAGTGGTGTCGCATGTGCTGATCTGTACTTTCTCCTTCCCTAGCGCATGGAGTATGAGAGGCAGTTGCTCAGCATCGATCCACCCTTTGGCCCAATCGATATTTGGTTGCGTCGCAGCGAACCAAGGATACCCTAGTATCATCTTTTGTTCGCCTAGGTTAGTGAGGAAGAAACGTAACTTCGTCCTTTGCTGTCCCGTTTGCATCTCTAGATCCATGTAGTGACTGAAGCCCCCATTCTTGTTGAGTGTGCCATCGACATTGTATACTGGCCATGGTTCCTTCAGTCGCTTGGTCGGGAGCTTCAACTGCTACGCATAGTCTTCATGGATGAAGTTTTCTGTGGCGCCTGAGTCCAAAAGTGTGATAGCTTCGTCTCTTTTGTGTGCGAGGTGAATGAAGGTACGCAGCTGCATAGACTTTCGGATTGAGAGATAGATGCCTTCCTTATCGCTTCTCTTTTTCTATGCAGACTGAATCATTGTGTCATATGGCTCTTGGTGCACCTTGCATAAACAAGCAAGCAACACATCACGGTCTTCGATTGTTAGATCTGCCAACTGGTTACATAGGTCGTCGATCGACGGGGTCGTCTCTACACCCATGCTTGACCCTCTTCCTCGGAGCTCCTGAGGCATTACAAGCGTAGATTCACTCTCCTTAGAGGATGTCGTGCACGTACTATGGGCATCATCAAACAAGTATCCCTCCTCCTCTTGAGGTTGCTCGAGTGATGCGACCTTCTGCCATTGCCTGGCTTTCTTCTGTCGTTTCCGCTCTTCCTTTGTGAGGGTTTGAGGTTGGGCTCCGTTCTTCTGTGAGGGAACGAGCATCTCCTGGGGAACTCCCTTCGCGTTGGTCCACGTTGTGCTATTCTTCTTACATAACCTCTGGAGGATCTTGTTCGCCCCTGTGATTTGGACGGCTCTGTCCTTGGCCGCTTTGTACGTCTGAAACCTTGCGGGCATCCTTGTTTTTACACTCAGAGTGAGTCCTTGGACGATGCACTCCACACGCTCTACTCCCTTCAGGGGTCGTTCGCCAGCATCATAGGCTTTCTCAAAGTTGGCAATGTACTCATCTATGAAGGGCCATTTCATCTCCACCCTGGCATCACTCTGCCATCATCCTTTTGGCACAAATTGCTCGAAGTAGGCCTGTACAAAGGCTTCACCCACATGTGGGTCCTCACAGTCTTGTTTCTCCAGCCAGTCCAACTGCTGGTTGACCCATTCATCTACAGCTCCGCCTCTGATATAAGCGAGTGTAAGGGCAGCTCTCAACACTGGAGAGGCCAGTGCTGGTTCGTCATTGTGAGCCACAAAGTATGCCATACATTGATAGATGAAGTTCTCAGCTTTGGAGGGGCTCCCCTCGAATATCTTTGGCATTTTTACTGCCACTTCTTTCTCCGATGAGGTTTCTGTCTCTTGTTGTTGTTCCCTTTTCAATTCTTCGGCCTCTTGCTTGAGGACTTCCTGTCGCATGTATTGCAGTACCATGGATGGTAACATCGTGTCTTTCCAGTCTCTTGGGGAGTCATGGATGGATAAGAAGTCGAGTCTAATGTCACAGGTCAATACTGTGACCCTAGCGATGTTTGAACCAATGAGTCGAACACTTGCAAGTCCCACTTGCGAGGAAAGGTAAACAAGCCACAAATCTCCCCCTGGAGTGACTAGGTCACAAACGCTGTATTCTCCTAGACAAGGAGGCGTACAGAGCGGACAGGAGACTCGACTTAGAGAGTCTCCAAGCCCAGCGCCTAATGCGCTTATATACCCTTGGCCATAAGGGCCGGAAGTCTGAACTATGGTACAGTAATATGACAGTAGTAAGCGTACAGTAATCAGGAACAATAAGAGAGAACAATCAGTAAGTGACTAGACTGCTCACAAAGCAGAAGTCCTAATCCAGCACACTGACTAAAGCACTGACTGATGCTGAGAGATACTAAAGAGCTTCGAAAGCTCTTACTCATCGCCTCTGACTAACCGTTAGTCATGCACAGTCATCCTGCTTACTCCAGGGCTCCGTCTTCGTCATCCTGCCCCTAGGGCATCCTAGAAGCCATAGTCCATGCGGTATTGCGTGCGCCGGACCGTGACCGCATAGCTGGTCTGCACTGCCGAATCCTAGAGAGAATGTCCATCATCTATACTTACCGATCCTCAATGCCTCATCTGCCCTCAAAGGCCACACCTAGCCTCATCCTTGGGCTCTAACCTCGGCTCCTGATGTCCCCGCGGTTCACATAGCCCAATGGCTAGCCATGCTGTGACATAAACCCTTAAAGGGTGAGTAGAGGCATCCACTATATCGCATATACAGTGTTGCCTGATGCTGAATCAGTCCAGTGACTTCATGCCCACCCTGAATCCTCAGAAGTGTATGCGTAGGCATAAGAATAAGGGTAATGATTGTGTGTGATTGTAGCTAAGCAATTGTAAAGGAATGTATGTGTAAATGTCAATCTGAAACAGTTCAATTGTTGTGGACTTGTACTTTTACTTTTACTTTTTGCTTCGGACTGATTGGCTTATGTAATATCTTCTCCTTTTATGGTAATCGTTCCCATGCTCCAGCCCCAAGCCTCCTCCACTTCCACCCACACCTACATTACTATATCTCTATTATGCTTGGACTGCCTAGCCTCAGATTCATGTCCCTTCAGCTCCTTACTAATCTACAACTACTAATACGTGCCTTACAATAACTCAATTCTGATGACTGGTTTCATAGTACTTACTCATAGAGGCTTACTACATACCTAGCACCAAGCATTTCAGCACGGCACCTTGCCACGAGGATGCATCCCACCGCTCTGATGCGTCACAGAGCGGCATATGTACAGCCACAGTAGTACTCTAGTATATAAGACCCCTTAGAGTGAGACCAAAGCCTTAAGCTTGGTCTCTTGTACAAATACAAGACCTTTATCACTGCAATAATTGAGTGAGAGCTTAAAAACCATCCACTATCCACTTGAACTCTTTCAAAGCCTTTGAAAGAGCCTTCTAAAGTGACTTAGAGCTGCTGCAACTCTTCACTGCTATATCCAGAAAGCCCAGTTCCTTATTAGGAACTTATTCAAACCCAGACACAGATCCCACTTGGAATTGTCTGCATTGATTCCTTGCACCAGCTCAAGCAAGAGCAGAGCCATTACCTTGAAGCAGTAGTGGTCCTCAACTCCCCCCAGAAAGGAGCTGTCACACCCAGGCCGGCGTGTCAGTCATTCGAGTCGAATTCGACCAAGTCGATAGATCACGTGACGTGACGCGCGTACACTGACAAGGGTTCGAGATATAGTCGCCTCTGACTGAGGATAGAGAGCTAGCACTTCACAAGTGGCTAGAAGACTTAGAGACACAAAGACCGCTTTACAGGCAGCAGTAAGCCTTCCTGAAGACCTTGTAACAACCTGGTATTGCACAGGAGAACAAGCTTGAAGCTTGTCTCAGTAGTTACTACGGTTTATATAGATAGAGACGCTATTGTTGTACGAAACAGGAGAACAATGGGAAACTGTCTTAATGGAGGGAACAATGGGTTTTGTGATATAAGAAGGAGACAATGAGAATCTGGCTGGAACTGGGGAACAATGGGAGACGACGTCATACTGTACAAAAAAGGGGAACAAAAGAGATAGTCCTATAAACGGAATCGTGACAGGAGCTGTTACAGAGAAGTCCTAATAGGTTAGGCACCAGGGGTATTAATCAGATCACTAGGTGATTGTCCCCGCTTCCAGCACTCATGAGACTTTATGGGCAGTCTTGTATCAAAACCCAGAACAACTATCAATGCCCTCAAAAATACCATTCTTTGAGGCCATTCACAAATACATCGAAGGAGGGATAGCCTATACATATCCAGTAGACCAGTCTCCCTTAGTGCATGAGATGGCTACACAAGTCCTAGCCAAATACCGTTCTAGAACCAACCAACAAAACCCACATAAGTGATATCATCATGGCCATTGAGCTTGATGATTACCTGAACCTAAAGAACCAACGCAGACCACCAGATCTGCTAGAACCCCAAAGAGAGCAATGCACTCAGATCATCAGAAGACAGACCCACCATGCCCAGTCCAGTGTGACATCAATCATACAATAATTGGTCATAAGATACTTTTTTTTTTTTTTTTTAAATCTGACTTGTATTCCATGGATGTACAATGAAGGTACAGAGCGGTCGCATACTACAGCTGCCTCAGGTGGGAGTTTAAGGGAGGGGAGATGGGGGTGCCCCAGCTCTACATGCCATTGCTAACTTAGTGGCCTAGCTACAAATTACCGGCAGGATACAAGCCCCAGTGAACCAAACCCAAAAGTAGGGCTTCAGGAGAGTAGGGACTGTGGAAGTATATGATGAATAGTTACCTTGGGCCAGGGTGGAAAAGGGGGAACTGGTGAGGGGTGAGGGCAGAGGATGCATTGCACTTAGGAATGAAGTAGTTATGAGTATGGTGCCCTTTTAAGGGGGCATATTTAGGAGTTTTAGTGGAATGTGAAGTCATGCTCTACATGCTTTGGAGCAAGTTGTGGGGTATTACATTGATGGGCCTCCCAGGGTGCCAGATTCTTTTGCTTTGGCTGCCCAGTGCTCAGCCAGGCGTGCTGCTACATGTTTGTTTTTGGGTGAGAGGGGGTTGCTGGTCTCCAGTGATGGCTGGGCTGGGCAGGGGGTGAAGGGAGTGGTGGAGGCACTAAAGACGGATTTTTTAGGTCCTGCCTCTGGGGTGTAGGTTTTGGAACAATGCGTTTGGGAGGGGAGTTCTTCCAATGCTTCAGGGTGACCATGTGCCCAAACACGTAAAGGGTCCTGAGGCATAGAAGGGCCTGGGCTGCAGAGCCATCTGGATCTTCAAAGGAGAAGGCCAGTGACAAGGTGGTGCCAGGGGTGTTGTATGTGGAGGGGTCTCGGACCCAGGAGGGTTTCTGAGTGATGGAGAGTGAGGCATAAGAGGGGTTCTCAGTAGCTAAGGCCTGGTGGACTTCAGCTGGGGTGTAAGCTCCATGTGTTTCTGTGACTCCAGTGGGAGTGGAATTAATGGACAATTTAGACCACTTTACGTTTGGTCTAATGATGGGCTGGGATTGGGGGGCAGAAGAAGAGAAAACTAAGAGGGAGGCGTGCAGGGCCTCAGAGATGTGGGGGAGGGCAGTGGTGAGCTGGGCAGGGCTAGTATTGGGTCTGCTTCACAACACCAGGTTACCCTTGGGGGTCCACTTTGCGGCAGACACCCATACCTGAGTGGAGTGAGAGTGGTCTAGACTTGTATTGATGGTGGCACAGACATCAGCAGGTATAGGCCTTGTGGTGTCTGTCCAATTGCAACCGGCCTGGAGTGGTGCTGTGCACCATGCTCCTGTAAGTTCTGGAACCAGCCATATGAGGAAGTCAACAAGTCATTGTGGAGCGGTGAGTCACTGTGGAGTTGTGCTATTATTGTACAATAGGGTTGTTCAAAGTTGACCATTATTGGATTCTTAAACTTTTACTTATTGGTTACTTATCGGCATTTACTGCCAAATTGGCAATAAGTAGATGTAATAAGTGGGAAATAAGTGACAAATAAGTCCAACTTTGAAACCCCCCTCCCCAGAAATTTACAATAAGTAGCCAATAATGAATTATTTTGCACACTAGTGAGGTTTGGCAATGGATCTCGGCACCTGACTGAGTTTGAATTGCACCAGAGTCAAAAACATGAAGTCCTTCCTGATACAGTACTCACTACGGTTTGCCATGCCCGCCGTGTCAAAACGTTCATGTATGCTTGGAGAGGCGGTGGGCTTCCATGCTCAATGGAAACGGGCTCGCACCCTACACATGGCATACCAATTTATAGATGACCTCCCCAGCTCCGATGCCCAGGCTAACACTGACATATTGGAATCGTCATCAGTGTCTTCTCCATCCTCTGCCTCCTCCCCATCCTCTGGCATATCAGATCCATCCAGCTCACCCTCACGCCACTCTCATGAAACCCACCTGGGACACCGCTCTAGTCTTTCAGATGATTTCGATAGCCTTGAAGACGCATTTCTGGAGCGGTGGGACACTGAGTTCCAGGTGTTGGTGATGTCCTTGCTTACAGTGCGGGTCCTGGAGGTGTGTCCACCTGTAAAGAAGTTGGGTCAGCTAGACCTCATTCTGACCGACTTTCGACATCATCATCCCGACCGATTCCGAAAAAAGCTACGTGTATCGCCGAATGTCTTTGACCGCCTCGTGGATCTCATCAAGGACCACAATATCTTTCACAACAACTCCAACATCCCACAGCAACCAGTACCTATTCAACTCGCAATCTTCCTTGTTCATGTCGGGCACTATGGCAATGCGTCATCACCCGAAGATGTGGCTCAGTGGGCTGGGGTATGCGTTGGGACAGTGATCAATGCAACAAACCGCTGTCTTATCGCATTCTTAGCCCTTCATGATGAAGCAATCATGATGCCACCTGAGGAGGAGAAGGAGCATGCGAAGGAGTATGTAGAGAAGGTAACATGTCTGGAGTGACAAAACGGATTCCTGCTAGCCGATGGAACCAAGTTTGCTCTCTTTCAGAAGCCTGGACTGCATGGGGAGGTGTGGTTTGATAAGAACAAAGACTACTCCATCAATTGTCAGGTGCGTGTGTGATCTTCTCAAGCATCAGATCAAGTTCTGACTTGCATGCTCTAGATCACCAGTCTCCCACAAAACCTCTTGATTGTCGATTACTCATTGGGTCACACCGGCAGTGTGCACGACGCATGGGCCTTTCGAAGCACCCGCACCTTCAAAAACCATGACAAGATCTTCAGGCCCGGTGAATGGATGTGGGCGGACTCCGCATATGCACCTGAGACATGGAGCGTTGCACCATTCAAGAAGCCTGCCAACAGGCAGCTCACTGCAGATCAGAGGACATATAACTATTGGGTGTCCAAGGTGAGTTGTACTACATTTGATGTTCGATCAATCTCACTAGTTACAGATACGTATACGAATTGAGCACATGTTGGGCCTGCTGAAGGGGACGTTTCAGTCCCTGAAGGAAATACGGATCCAACTCGTCAACACCAAATGCCACATGATTATCATCATGTGGGCTCACGTCTGCATCATCTTGCACAACCTTATTATCCGTATCAAGGGCGACAACTTTGACGAGAGATGGAGAGAGTGTCTTGTGAGAACAGGTCTGGATGATGAGCATGGCGCCAGCGATGCTGAGGAGGAGGGATGAGCCTGAAGATGCGTTGGAACAGGCACAGCGACAAGTAGAGACACCTGGGCAGCGCTTCAGACAGAAGCTCATGGACGACTTGTTTAACAGCCCCTTCTGTCAAGTAGAACGCCGCCCGTAGTACACTGTACATACTTTGC
The DNA here is from genome assembly GCA_003313875.1 of Russula aff. compacta. Taxonomy (NCBI): domain Eukaryota; kingdom Fungi; phylum Basidiomycota; class Agaricomycetes; order Russulales; family Russulaceae; genus Russula; species Russula aff. compacta. The sequence goes on from QLOT01001660.1 coordinate 8,419, forward strand.
AAATGCTCAGTGCTCAACAATGATGTCCACACGATTACAACTTAAACACGCCACAACTCAAATTGCTTCACAACACAGATGGCAGGATGTACGACACTACAGTATATTAAATTTGGTACGAGCCGAGTGATGGGGACTCAGATGGCAGTGAGAGATCATTCAGCTCGTCCATGAGCCCCAGACCACCAAGCGACGATTGGTTCTGGCGCTGCGCCATCCCCAGTGCCACTTGGTGATTCTGAGACATCGCCATCCGCATCTGCATTATGCAGTATTCATGATGCTCCTGCTCCTGCTCCCGCTGATGCTGCCTCTCCATCGCCTTGTTTTCCAGCTTGCGACGCTTCAACTCCAGTTCACCTATCGCATGCTCATGTTTCTGCGTCCCCAGACGCTCAAGAGTCTGACTCTCCTTTGCAGATCCTTCTGCAAATGCGTCTTGAAGGGTACGCTTTAACAACGATCCTGACTTAGGCCCAGGAGTGCTGGGATGGGATGGCGTCTTGAAGGCAGCCTCGGATTTGGCCTTGCTGCTACCAGCAACTGATGTGAACGGTGTGACCGAAGTGGGGCTGACTGAGCCAATAGCGTCATCACAGTCAGGTGAGGTGCGCAGGCTACACAAGTTACTTTCATCCTAAACAAATGCGATAAACGACATCTATGAAAGAAATGATACACATACCAAGCTCAAATCGCTGTGTCCACGACCACCCATCAGTACTGAAAGCACTTCAACTTCCATATCCTGCCCTGGGTCAGAGGAGACGGTGTATGGGTTGAACTTTGGTAGCGTGCACCAGTACCCATGTAGCCTTGGCCACCACTTGAAGTTCTCTGTTTCCTTCTCTACAATCAGTTGAGTTTACAAACACCGTAGTACAGATAGATTAAACATACCGATTATGTTGGCAATCTCACTGCCCGATGTAACATCTTCCGCCTTCAAGCGGGCACCAGTCCTCCCAATATGCTCATTTGCGGCACGATACTGCTTTTTTAGCCTAGAAACAAGTGAGTAGATACCAAATGCTTAGTTGAGTACTTACGTGTTGGTGATGTAGTTGTCAACTGCCTTTGCATACTTGTTTGGGTTGGTTACAAAGTCAGCTCGCACTGCTGAATCGTCGTTGATGGAGAAGATGCCATCAGCAAGTTGAAGATATGCGGCACCCTTGTTTGACTTTGCAGTCAACTTGGAGCATCCCTCTGATTTCGCAGCCTGGGTAGAGTCACCAAAGAGTTTGATGGCAACGTCTGGGTGCGCGTCCAGATAGTCCAGTAAACACTCCGTGCGCTCTGGATATTTGTCCCAAACGATTTGCCCCAGGACTTTAAGGGTGAGAGCACCAGTGGCAGGCTCCTCAGGCTCTTCAAGTTCATCATCACTGCCTTCAGTGACAGCAGTTTTCCAATGTACACGTCCAGCTCTTTTGCCCTCAGTACAGGAAGATTCTGCTCACAGATGGGATCTTTTAGGAGACTTTGAAGCCTTGAGTTTTGTTGCTTTGGTCATCGCTTTGGCCATGATTGGCCAGGCAGATCTGAGGGAGAGGGAAAAGGACAACAAGGGAGGAACGATGGGGGAAGGAAGGAACGAGTAGGAATACGTAAACATAGGAAAAAATCGGGATTCAGTCGGAGTTTGGATTTGGAATAAGTGGAAGGCAAGAAGCAACGCAATAAGTGGGCCAGTAAGAATAAGCGTCAACAAAGCTCCTTATCCCACTTATTCCTCTCCTTCTTGTTTTCCTTTTCAAATAAGTGATAAAATAAGTAACATGATAAGCGGCCAATAAGTGCTACTTTGAATGACCCTAATACAAGTGTCACCGTCGAGAGCAGTGACACTAGAGCAAGTCAGCCTGAGGGGTTAGCCCTATCGAAGTTCGACTCAGCTTCGGCCTCGATCACTTGAGGCGTATAATAACTGGCCCTGCTAGATAGCGTCTCACTCGTAGTACTAGAGTCTTCTCTGACTCCGGGATCGTCTGCAACGCGCGGCAGATACAGGAATAGACACAGAACACTGAGATACGGCCAACAAGCCACGGTTAGACCCAGAAGCGATAGAAACACAAGTCACTACTCCTATTGGACAGGAGACTCGACTTAGAGTCTCG
>QLOT01001671.1:0-10093 GCA_003313875.1 Russula aff. compacta
GAATTTGTCCTACGCGCGATGGCTCAAATTACCCATCAAGCGACTAGCCAAGCCAAGACCATTGTACAATGTAGATGGCACACAAAACAAGAGCGGGTCCCTCCAGTACTACACCGACCTACAACTACAGACGGGTGGCCAGAAGACAAACCACAGGTTTTTCCTATCAGACCTAGGAGAACACAAAGCCATCCTAGGGTACCCTTGGTTCGCCGCCACCCAACCAAAAATTGACTGGAAAAGGGGATGGATTGACATGAGTCATCTCCCTATTGTCCTCTCGGCCCCAAATGCGGCTAAAGCACAATACACCCCAAGGACGAAAAATGTGCCACGACCAATAAAAAGACACCAGCCACAATACTTTCTGGGAAGGATCACCATCGGCACCACGGGCGAGGCAAAAGAAACTAAAGTACCGGGAGAATACCAGAGACACACGAAAGTGTTCAGCGAAGAGGAATCCCAGAGACTCCCTCAATACATGGTCTGGGACCACGCCATCGAGCTGCTGCCAGGAGCACCAGCATCACTGCCAGGACGACTATTACCCCTCACGCAGCTGGAAAAGGAAGAAGTCCACAAGTTCGTCAAAGACCACTTGAATAGGGGAACCATCCGCGTCTCCAAATCACCCTACACGGCCAACTTCTTCTTTGTGAAAAAGAAAGACGGCAAGCTGAGACCAGTACAAGACTACAGACCCCTCAACAAGTGGACAAAGAGGAACAGAAACGTTTCACCTCTAATTCCGCAGGTAATAGACCGGCTCAGTGGATGCACCCTCTTCACAAAATTCGACGTACGATGGGGATACAATAACATCCGGATCAAAGAGGGGGATGAATGGAAGGCGGCATTCTTAACCCCAGAAGGCCTCTTCGAGCCAACGGTCATGTTCTTTGGGTTGACCAACTCACCAGCGACGTTTCAAATGATGATGAACACGATCTTTAGACCAGAGGTTGGGGAGGGATGGCTCTCGGTGTACATGGACGACCTAGCAATCCACACAGCCAGACTCTCCCACGAAACGGAAGAACAACATAGACAAAGACATCGACAATACGTCCATAGGATCCTAGACAAGCTAGCGAAACATGACCTTTACCTGAAGCCCGAAAAATGCGAATTCGAGAAAGACGAAATCGAATACCTAGGAGTCAATGTGGGAAAGGGAAGACTCCAGATGAACGCACAAAAACTGCAAGGAGTAGCTGACTGGCCACAACCTAAGAAAACTAAGGACGTGCAAAGCTTCCTAGGTTTCACGGGATACTACCGATATTTCATACCCAACTACTCGAAGATCGCCAGACCACTCCTTGATCTCACAAAGAAAACGACCCCATGGCACTGGGAAGAACGACAGCATCAAGCATTCGAAACCCTGAAAACTCTTATGTGCAAAAGCCCAGTGCTCAAACAACCTAACTTCGATAAACAATTTGTCCTGCAGGTGGATGCATCAGCTTACGGCCTGGGGGCCGTACTCTCGCAAGAGGGAGAACACCTCACACCTACACTGGCAAAACGCCACAAACCCATCCTACACCCCATTGCCTACTACTCAGCAACCTTCACACCGACCGAACGAAACTATGACATTTATGAAAGGGAACTGCTAGCCATCATGAAATCCCTAGCGCACTGGAGGCAATACCTGGGGTGGACGAAAGTTCCCTTCATCATCCGCACGGACCATGCCAACCTCCAGTACTGGAAATCCCCAAAAAACCTAAACAGAAGGACAGCACGCTGGCATGCGGACCTACAAGAATATGACTTCACCTTAGAATACATCCCGGGAAAAACAAACACGGCAGCAGACGCACTCTCCAGGCCACCAGGAGCAGACCTCGGGGAAGGGGACAATAAGGCAGTCACCATCTTTCCTCCAGAATGAGTTAACACTGCTAAAAGGACCCCCACGACCACACAAGGACAAACCATAGTCCCCAACATAAGAGAACTGAAAAGAGCCATCACATCCCACTCGCACGACCACCCTACAGCCGGACACCCTGGCAGAGATGAAACCTTGAGGAAAATACAGCTCACACACTGGTGGCCAGGAATGAAGACGTGGGTAGCGGAATATATCAAGGGATGCGCAACATGCCAACAGGCCAAAATCCTTACTCACAGAAAGAAAGTCCCACTGTTTCGCTTCCCCACACCAACAGGGACGGCACCCTTCCAGAGCATCGCAATGGACCTCATAACTGGCCTGCCTCTGCGTAATGGTTTAGACGCGATTCTAACCATAGTGGATCAAGGGTGCTCACGTGCGGCCATATTCCTCCCGTGCAATACATTGATAACTGGCCCAGGGGTCGCCTGGCTGTACCTCAAACATGTGTATCCATGGTTCGGGCTCCCCAAGAAAATAATTAGCGACAGGGACCCCCGGTTTACATCTCACTTCAGGAGAGCACTCACCCGACGGCTAGGCATCCAACAAAACCTGTCCACCGCATTTCACCCCCAAACCGATGGGCTCTCTGAACAAAAGAATCAATGGGTGGAGCAATACCTAAGACTGGTAACAGCAGGACAACCCAAGGACTGGACCGAATGGCTCCCAGTCGCAACAGCAGTGCACAACAACCGGAGGAATGGCACCACCGGGTTATCGCCCAATCAGATCCTCTGGGGGTACGAACCTCCGCTACACCCAGCCGACAACAGCCCCATGAATAATGATATGGCTGAAACGAGGGTACGAAAGATGGAAGAAGTGAGAGACAGGGCCATCAAAGCCATCAATCAAAAGGCACGGAACATTCCACCAGCCCAATATAAACCCGGAGATCAGGTGTGGCTGGAAGCGACCCACTTGAAACTCCCGCATCAAGGGTCCAAACTGAACCCCAAAAGATATGGGCCCTTCAAAGTACTAAAAGAAGTATCGCCGGTCGCCTACCTCATCGACATCCCTGCCTCGTGGCAGATCCACAATGTATTCCATGCAGGGCTCCTCACCCCGTATAGGGAAACAAGGGAGTACGGGCCCAACTACACCCGACCAGCGCCCGACCTCGTGGGAGGCGAGGAACAATATGAAGTGGAGCAGATCAGAAATCATCGCCTCCACGGAAGAAAGAGGAGCCTACAGTATTTGATAAAGTGGCGGGGCTATCCCGAAAGTGACAACACCTGGGAACCAGCTGACCAGGTGTTCGCCCCGGATCTCCTTCGGGAGTATCACAAACGCCGGCCCTTGACGAGCATAAAAGGGAAGCAGAAACCCCCGGTAACGACAGCAGTCCTCACTGTCCCCTCCTCAATACGGAGCCTCAGCCCTTCTTCCAATCCCTTCTTCGATCTTATCCCTTCACCACTCATAAGTTTCACGAATTCAAGCCCTGCTCCTGTCCTCATAAGGACCTTACAAAGCCACTTAGCCACCGTTGCCGCCCCCATATCTCTCACGCCCACTCCAATGAGCACTGGTTCTTTTGCAAAGAACGTTACTGCCGCTACCACGACCATCACTAACCAAAGATGTCAAACCCCTCCACCGTCTCTTCACCACTCCCAGTCCCGCCGCCCAGTCTCCCCGGAGGCCTTGAGCCCATGGAGCTCCAGTATCCAGATGAGGCGACCCCTGCCCCGGCCACCTCAGGGCCTGTTGCTGTCCCCTCCTTCACCATCGGCCCCAGTGTCATCGCAGTCCCAGGCCCTTTTCACAACCTCGAGACCAGCGATCACTGGGAGGGGCCCCTCTCCCCTGCCACTGTATCGGCCGTCGTCAACGGCCATAACAACCTCACCCCCACCCAGCTACGAGCCCTCGTCAAGGGGCTCGCCACCACCATACAACAGCGGGCCGTCGCCGAAGAGAGGCAGCTCAGCGCCCTCCGCCGCCAGTGCAATGACATCAACAGGGAGTGGGCAGCCCTCAAGCAGCGGGTTAAGGTCCTGGAGGAGCCGCTCGAGTGCCCCGAGGGGTACCAAGAGAACGACGGTCGCCTCCCGGACTTCACCATCCCCACAGAGGACGGCGAACAGCTCGCCCGCTTCATCAAGCAGCTCGACGACGGACGAGTGGCCGGCCTCCCGGCATCCGCAAGGGGAGAGTCCGACGCGCGTGTGGTCGAACTATACGCGCGCCAGGACTCTCGGGATAGACCCCTCGAGCCCATTCCTCACTGGCTCCGGGCCCGCCTCTGGGGCAACCACGTCGACTACTGGCCACTCGAGGAGGCCCTCCTCGAGCTCGACGACTGGACCATCCATGCCGAGGTCCTCCGCTACCGACGCCTCGACCAGGAGGGCGACTGACTTGCCCGGGAGAACAAGCACGTGGAGGCGGATCTCCGAGCCGTCAACCAGGCCAAGTCCGCCTCCGAAGAACGCCTCATCGCCGCGAGGGTGGCGGACAAGGTTCACCATATTGGGGTTGACGAGTTCAGGCCCCAGTTAGGGCGACGATCAAAGAACGGACGTGGGCGTCCTCTCTAGCGAAGGGGTGATGTGACCGGCCTGGGGTAAGCATTCAACTGCTTGCGCTCCTGTAAGTTGTGGAACCGGCCAGGAGTTTGATTAGACTGTTTGCGTGTGTGTGCGCCTGAGGCACTGTACTATATTTTTGGACTGCACCCCACTCCTAAGCGATCCTCATTGTTCTCCGAAGATCATATGCTCTCTCGGGTCCTCGTGACCCCTTGTTAACCCCTTTTTGACGCAGCCCTTGTTCTCCTTTTGATGCTCCCCTTGTTCCCAGTTTGCGTCCTTGTTTCTCCCTACTATATCGAGTACAGTTACCCCTTTTGGATCTTAGAATCCCCCTCTTCTATAAGTAGAGACTCGTAGCTACCTTGTACCGGCAAGTTGAGTCTCCTGTCAATCACAGTGACTTTACTCCCCATCTTCTCTCTACACTAAAGGGTGGCTACAGTGTTGCAGCACTGCAAGCGGGAACCCATATTGTTCTATCTGTCTTCTAAGTCACAGCAGAGACTTAGCTATAGTCTATTGTTGCTGTCAAACCCTTGGCTGTGACATTAGACTCAACTTGTTTACATCACGGCTAGCAGTTCCAACAGAGAAGGAACTATCGTCCATTGGAGAGAAGCTACATCCGGACGACCAAATTCGCAGGTACAAGAGATCGATATCACCCACAAGCGCAACGACGCAGAACATCCTATCTTGGTGCTACTAGACCAAGACCTGAAGGTTAAGGAGAACTCCCCACAAGTCTGCCACTACAAGGGAGAGTGGTATCAGGTTCACTGGAACGACGAACAAGAACGATACGAACTAGGAAGACACTTCAAAAAGCTCAACGAGTATAACGTGGAAGACCCACCAAACGAAGAACCCTCATCAGAAGAGGAAGAAGACCAAGAGATAGACAAGCAGATCAGGATCACACCGATCCAAGAAAGGCTGAAGACCAGCCCCACCATAGCAGAGCACAGATCTCTACCAAAAGGCAACCCAATTCCCGATATCACCCAAGCAATGTCTACTACACAAACAGCGACCCATGCAGCCACCGCGGCCGCCACGCAACCGGCACAAGTAAACCTCACAGTAACAGAAAGGCTACAACAAAGTATGCGTCAAGCCCTGAGAAAGGGTCCTCCAGCAGGAGGGCCAGGAGGCCCAGGAGGTCCAGGAGGACCAGGAGGAGGCCCAGGCGGTCCCGGACAACCAGCTGCTGCACAAGTTCCGGTACAAGTCCCAGCCGATGTCAAGGCCATGGGACAGCTTCCCCAGGTCTTCACTGGGGACAGATCCAAGGCGGACAATTTTATTGAAGAAGTCAAGGCGTGCTTCCGAGTCAACCATGGAGTAGCCGGATATGACTCCCCATACAAGAAAGCGGCATTTACCCTCACACTGATAAAAGGAGAAGAACCGGCACAATGGGTCCGAGACATGGGAAGCTGGCTGGACGGCCTTGCACTCCCAGCGGACAATATCCCAGCCCTCTGGGATCAATTCCTCACAGAGTTCGCTGACCAGTTCCAGGACACCCAGAGCGTGCAAAAGGCCAGAACCCAATTAAATGATCTAAAGATGCAGGGCAACCGCTATGACGAGTATATCGCAAAATTCGAAAGCCTCCTAAGGAAGGCCAACTACACCGTAGGAAGCGAAGAAACTTACAACATGCTCCTAAGGGGAATACCACGAGAGACGCTCGAAAAGGCCTTAGTCCCGCCATACCCAACGACGTACATGGAGTTAAAAGAACGAGTCAAACTCCTGACCCAAGCCAAGACTACCATCGAAGGCATCGTAAAATCCCTTAGCACGGGAAACGCATACCGAGCCCTCAATCCTCAACCCAGACGCCCCTTCTTCAACTCTGGGGGAGGGCAGAACAATCAATGGAGACCCACTCCGCGCCCTCCATTTAACTCCTCTACCGCCCCCAGGACCATGAACAACATTCCGGTCCCCATGGACCTCAGCAGAGGACGTGCCCCCAATAATTGGAGAGGAAAGGGGAGAGGAGGAAACTGGCGCCAAGGCCAGAGCAGCCGAGGAAATGTAACTGGCTTTGGGGACGCCAATGCATGCTTCAATTGCGGAATGGTGGGCCACTTCGCCAGAAACTGCCCCGGCAGGCCCAGGCAAACCTTTAACAATGCAAGATGGAATGGAAAGAACCCAGCTAACCAAGCCAACCTCATTGACCTAGATGAAGATCAAGAGATGGGAGACGTCGAAGAGGACTCTGTGGCCACCGTACAGGCCCATCTCCAAAGGATGACGATAGAAGACCAGCAACGCCTGGCAAAGGAAATGGGAGCCTCGGAGAATTTTCCCACTGCCTGATTAGGTCGGCACTACTCAGGCGGATCAATAGCGATGATGTGTATATGTCAAATAGGAAATCAATGACAGTCCGCTTCTATACACGCTCGATCGCGAAAAGAGCCGAAGCAATAGCATTGGTGGACTCAGGAGCCACCGAAAACTTCATGAACTTGTCCTACGCGCGATGGCTCAAGCTACCCATCAAACGATTAGCCAAGCCAAGGCCATTGTACAACGTGGATGGCACGCAAAACAAGAGTGGGTCGCTCCAGTATTACACCGACCTACAACTACAGACGGGTGGCCAGAAAACAAACCACAGGTTCTTCCTGTCGGACCTAGGAGAACACAAGGCCATCCTAGGATACCCCTGGTTCGCTGCCACCCAACCAAAAATCGACTGGAAAAGGGGATGGATCGACATGAGTCATCTCCCTATCGTCCTTTCAGCCCCAAATGCGGCTAAAGCGCAATATACCCCAAGGACGAAAAACGTGCCACGACCAGTAAAGAGACACCAACCACAATACTTCCTGGGAAGGATTACCATCGGCACCACAGGCGAAGCAAAGGAAGCAAAAGTACTGGAGGAATATCAAAGGCACTCAAAGGTGTTTAGCGAAGAAGAATCCCAGAGGCTTCCTCAATACACGGTCTGGGACCACGCCATTGAACTGCTGCCAGGGGCGCCAGCGTCACTACCAGGACGACTACTACCCCTCACACAGCTAGAGAAAGAGGAAGTTCATAAATTTGTCAAGGACCACCTAAACAGAGGAACCATCTGCGTTTCGAAGTCACCTTATGCAGCCAACTTCTTCTTTGTGAAAAAGAAGGATGGCAAGTTGAGACCGGTGCAAGACTACAGACCTCTCAACAAGTGGACAAAAAGAAACAGAAACGTATCGCCTCTAATCCCTCAAGTAATAGACCGGCTCAGCGGATGTACTCTCTTTACGAAGTTCGATGTGCGCTGGGGGTACAACAACATCAGGATAAAGGAAGGAGACGAATGGAAGGCGGCATTTCTCACCCCGGAAGGCCTTTTTGAACCCACCGTAATGTTCTTCGGCCTAACCAACTCCCCAGCAACGTTCCAAATGATGATGAACACAATCTTTAGGCCGGAAGTGGGAGAAGGATGGCTCTCAGTATATGTGGACGACCTTGCTATCCATACGGCCAAACTACCTCATGAAACAGAAGAACAACACAGACAGAGGCACCGGGAATATGTCCATAGAATCCTGGACAAACTGACAGCCCACGACCTCTACCTAAAGCCAGAGAAGTGCGAGTTCGAAAAGGATGAAATCGAGTATCTTGGGGTCAATGTAGGGAAGGGAAGGCTCCAAATGAACGAACAAAAACTACAAGGAGTAGCAGACTGGCCGCAACCAAAGAAACCCAAGGATGTACGAAGCTTCCTAGGTTTCACAGGATACTACCGGTACTTCATACCCAACTATTCAAAGATCGCCAGACCACTCCTCGACCTCACTAAGAAAACTACACCCTGGCACTGGGACGAATCACAGCACAAGGCATTTGAAACGCTGAAAACACTCATGTGCAGGAGCCCAGTGCTTAAACAACCAAACTTTGACAAACAATTTGTGCTACAGGTGGACGCCTCGGCATACGGCCTGGGGGCCGTACTCTCGCAGGAGGGAGAACACACTACACCTACACTAGCCAAACGTCACAAACCCATTCTCCACCCTATTGCCTACTATTCAGCCACTTTTACACCCACCGAGCGAAACTACGACATCTATGAAAGAGAACTGCTAGCCATCATGAAATCATTGGCTCACTGGCGACAATACCTGGGGTGGACCAAGACGCCATTTATTATTCGCACAGATCATGCCAATCTCCAATATTGGAAATCCCCAAAAAATCTGAATAGGAGAACAGCACGATGGCACGCAGACCTACAAGAATATGACTTCACTCTGGAATACATCCCTGGAAAGACAAATACGGTGGCAGACGCACTCTCCAGACCGCCAGGAGCGGACCTCGGAGAAGAAGACAACAAAGCGGTCACCATCTTTCCCCCCGGACGAATCAGTGTAGCCCGAACCACCCCCACAACCGCACAAGGACAGACCATCATCCCCAATATAAAAGAACTAAAGAGGGCCATTGTATCTCACGTCCATGACCACCCTACAGCGGGGCACCCCGGGAGGGACGAGACCCTGAGGAAAGTGCAACTGTCGCACTGGTGGCCAGGAATGAAAACTTGGATAGCAGAATATGTAAAAGGATGCGCGACATGCCAACAAGCAAAGATCCTCACCCACAGAAAGAAGATTCCCCTGTTCCGTATCCCCACGCTAGAAAAAGCAAAGCCCTTCCAGAGTGTCGCCATGGACCTCATAACCGGCTTACCCCTGCGCAATGGACTGGACGCGATCCTCACCATTGTAGACCAAGAATGTTCGCGCGCGGCAGTATTCTTGCCATGCAACACATCCATCACAGGGCCAGGTATAGCTTGGCTATACCTAAAACACGTCTACCCATGGTTTGGTCTCCCATGGAAGATAATCAGCGACAGAGACCCGCGATTCACCTCGCACTTCGGGAAGGCACTCACGAAACGGCTAGGCATTCAACAAAATCTGTCAACAGCGTTCCACCCCCAGACTGACGGACTATCGGAACGGAAGAACCAATGGGTGGAGCAGTACCTGCGACTGGTAACGGCGGGGCAACCAAAAGACTGGACGGAATGGCTCCCAGTCGCGACAGCGGTGCACAACAACCGAAGGAACAGCACCACCGGGTTATCGCCCAATCAAATCCTTTGGGAATATGAACCGCCACTGCACCCGGCCAGTAGCGTTCCCACAAATAACGAGACGGCCGAGACAAGAGTACAAAAGATGGAAGAGGCAAGGGAAAGGGCCATCAAAGCCATCAATCAAAAGGCACGGAGTGCTCCACTGGCTCAGTTCAAGCCCGAGGATCAAGTGTGGCTCGAAGCGACCCACCTGAAACTCCCACATCAAGGGTCCAAATTGAACCCCAAAAGATATGGACCCTTCAAAGTCCTGAAAGCAATATCGCCGGTCGCCTATCTCATTGACATCCCTGCCTCGTGGCAGATCCATAATGTATTCCACGCGGGGCTGCTTACCCCGTATAGGGAAACAAAGGAGTACGGGCCTAACTACACCCGACCAGCACCCGACCTCGTGGGAGGTGAAGAACAATACGAAGTGGAGCAGATCAGAAATCATCGCCTCCATGGGAGAAAGAGGGGCCTGCAATATTTGATAAAGTGGCGGGGCTACCCTGA
>QLOT01001672.1:0-19108 GCA_003313875.1 Russula aff. compacta
ACTGTCTTGTATTGTACAAGAGACCAAGCTTAAGGCTTTGGCCTCATCCTAAGGGGTCTTATATACCAAAGTACTACTGTGGCTGTACATATGCCGCTCTGTGACGCGTCAGAGCGGCGGGACGCGTCCTCGCGGCATGATGCCGTGTTGAAACGCTTGGTGGTAGGTATGAGTAAGCCTCTATGAGTAAGTACTATGAAACGTGTCAGCAGAATTAGGTAACGAGTCAGCAGAATTATGAAACGCGTATTAGTAGCTGTAGTTTAGTAAGCAGCCAAAGGGACACAAATCTGAGGTGAGGCAGTCCAAGCGTAATAGAGATATAGTAATGTAAGTAGGGGGTGAGGTGGAGGCGGCTTGGTGCCGGAGCGTGGGAAAGTAGATCATAAAAGGAAGGAGAGCATGATGTAAGCAGAACCAGTCCGGAGAAAATAATAGTACAGGTACCAGTCCATAACACAGTAAGCATGTCATGTTCAAACACAATGTTAAGCCCATCTAAGCACATACCTGTTTCATTCTTCTTTAAGCACCAATCCACTATCTAAGCCAATTTAAGTCATCTAAGGATGTCATGTTCAAACACAATTTTAAGCACTTTCCTGCCTATGCGTTGAGCACGAGGAAGCAAGCAGTGAGACATTAGGCACACACCAGCCAAAGAGCACCCTGAAGGAAAATACCTGCATGCATGTCAAAGTGGAAATCAAAAAAGAAACAACATACATGCCAAGCAGTAGATTCTAGTTCTCCACAATCAATAACCAGGCCTGTCGGTCATTCTGTGCCTTGACTTGGGGTCTGTTAGCAAGAAACTGGTCACAGATAATCAGCATCTAGACTGCTCATCAGCCAGCTCGATGGCTAAAGAAAAAAAAATAAAAAATGGTCTGAAGATGACCATAACCAGGCAGAGTTTGATGGATTGAGGCGGGGTGCCCTTGGTGCATGAAGTTCCATATGCAGTGACAAAAAGGAAAAGAAAAAAAGAAAAGAAAATAATGGAAAGCAAGGGAGAATGACGGCGAAAAAAGAACAACAAAAAAAAGAGAACAACATTGAAAAAAAGGTGAAAGACATCGAAAAAAAGAAAAACAAATCAAAAAAAATGAAAATGATATCGAAAAAAGACGATAACCAGACAGATGAAACAAAAGATATTATTCCCTCCACCAGCCATTATCATTCCCGCCTATCCAAAACTGTCTCATACATCAGGACTAATTGCCTTGTACCAACCATCAGGTTGGTTTGATTCCAGATCCCCCAGTCCGTGCTGAGGGTCACATTGTTGGGAAGCAGGCTTCCTAAGTTCATCGACTTTTTTCTACAAGTCAGCTGAATACACTAGATAGCTGTGGAAATGATGCACCTCAAGAGCCATCCACAGGGACATGGCGAAGGTGATGAGGTTATGGAATGATACCATTATTGTGGTTGGGTGGTGGGTGGTGTGTGAGGTGTAGAGAGGAAAGTGAATGTGAGCAGCAAATTTGATTCGATAGGTGCATATGTGATGTAAAAGTCATGGTCACCCACTCAAGGTCCATGTGTGGATACCCAGGTAAAACAAAAAAGCCTGGCATACATACAGAAGCCCTCTTAGATTAGGGGCACATATTGTCACGGTGTGGCTAGCCACTGGGCTATGTGAACTGTGAAGACATCAGGAGTTGAGGTTAGAGCCCAAGGATGGGGTCAGGTGTGATCCTTGAGGGCAGATGAGGCATTGAGGTTCGGTAAGTATAGGAGATGGACATTCTTGCTAGGATTCAGCAACACGGCCCAGGTATGTGGTCTCAGGCCAGTGTATGTGATACCGCATGGACTATGGCTTCTAGGATGCCCTAGGAGCAGGATGATGAAGACAGAGCCCTGGAGTAAGCAGGATGACTGTGCATGACTAACGGTTAGTCAGAGGCGATGAGTAAGAGCTTGGGAAGCTCTTTAGTATCACTCAGCATCAGTCAGCACTTTAGTCAGTGCACTGGATTAGGACTTCTGCTTTGTGAGCAGGCTAGTTGCTTACTGATCATTCTCACTATTTGTACCTGATTACTGTATGCTTACTACTGTCACATTACTGTACCATAGTTCAGACTTCCGGCCCTTATGGCCAAGGGTATATAAGTGAATTAGGTGCTGGGCTTGGAGATTCTCTAAGCCGAGTCTCCTGTCCCTGTCTACCCTGTATGCCTCCTTGTCTAGGAGAATACAGTGTTTGTGACCTAGTCACCCCAGGGGGAGATTTGTGGCTTGTTTACCTTTCCTCACAAGTTGGACTTGTGAGCATTGTGCTTGTTGCTTCAGACTTTACTAAGGTCATGGCTTTGCTGGTGACATTAGACTCGACTTCTTATCCATCCACTATTCCCAAAGAGACTGGGAAGACACGATGTTACCACCAATGGTACTGCAGTACATGCAACAGGAAGTCCTCAAACAGGAGGCCAGAGAACTGAAGAAAGAGACGTCTGAGGCAGGGTCCTCATTGAAGAAAGAAGTGGCAGTGAAGATGCCAAAGATATTCAAGGGAAGCCCCTCCGAAGCTGAGAACTTCATTTACCAATGTGCAGCATACTTTATGGCTCACAACAATGAACCAGCACTGGCCTCTCCAGTTTTGAGAGCCACACTCATGCTCGCCTATATCAGAGGTGGAGCAGTAGACGAATGGGTCAACCAGCAGTTAGACTGGCTGGAGAAACAGGACCGTGAAGACCCACACGTGGGTGACACTTTTGTGCAAGCATTCTTTGAGCAATTCATACCAAAGGGGCAATGGCAGAATGATGCCAAAGTAGAGATGAAGTGGCCCTTCATAGATGAATACAGTACATCGCTGACTTCAAGAAAGCCTATGACACTGGCAAGTGACCCCTGAAGGGAGTAGAATGTGTGGAATGCTTCATCCAAGGACTTGCCCAGAGTGTAAAGGCGAGGATGCCAACAAAGTTCCAAACTTATGAAGCGGCCAAGGACAGAGCCACCTGGATCACATGAACGAACAAAATCCTCCAGAGACTGTATGAGAAGAACAGCAAAGTGTGGACCAACGTGAAGGGAATCCCTCAAGATATGCTCGTTCCCTCATGGAAGAACAATGCCCGACCTCAAATCCACACAAGGGAAGAGTGGAAGCGTCAGAAGAAAGCCAGACAATGGCAGAAGCAGATGGCTGCACCATGTGAACAGCCTCAAGAAGAGAAGGGATACCTGTTTGATGATGCCCATAGTATGTACACGTTGTCCTCAGAAGAGAGCAAATCCACACTCGTAATGCCACAGGAACTCCAAGGAAGAGGGTCAAGCGTGAGTGCAGGGACAACCCCATCGATTGACGATCTATGTAACCAATTGGAAGGCCTAGCAATTGAAGACCGCGATGTGGTGCTTACTCGTTTGTGTAAGATGCACCAAGCACCATATGATACGATGATTCAGTCAGCATGGAGAAAGAGGAGTGACACAGAAGGCATCTATCTCATGATCTGAAAGTCTATGCAGCTGCGTACTTTCATTCACCTCTCACACAAAAGAGATGAAGCTATCACACTCCTGGACTCAGGTGCAACAGAGAACTTCATCCATGAAGACTACATGCAACATTTAAAGCTCCCAGCCAAGCGATTGAAGGAGCCACAGCCAGTATACAATGTTGATGGCACACTCAACAAGAACGGGAGCATCAGTCATTATATGGACCTCGAGATGCAGACAGGGCAGCAGAGGACAAAGTTACGTTTTCTCCTTACAAACCTAGGCAAGCAAAAGATGATACTAGGGTACCCTTGGTTCGCTGCAACGCAACCAAACATTGACTGGGCATGTGGGTGGATCGATGCTGAACAATTGCCCCTCATCCTTTGTGCGTTAGGCAAAGAGAAAGCAAAGATCGGCATGTGTGACACTACCCCAGCAGGACAATGAGCCGTGCACCACCCATACATGCCATCGAATGGCTCACTGTACATCACAAAGGTTCAGATGTCAGAAGAAAGTCCAGTCACGAACAAAAGGCAAACACTGGCATTGCAAAGGTTCAGATGTCAGAAGAAAGTCCAGTCATGAACAAAAGGCAAACACTGGCATCAAAACTAGCAGAACAAGCTGGGTCACAGAAAGGGAGTAAGGAAGTACCAGATAAGTACAAGCATCACTCCCATGTCTTTGATGAAGGAGCCACACAGCGCTTCCCAGATCCTTGTATCTGGGACCATGCAATTGAACTGAAACCCAATGCCCCCACAACAATACCAGGAAAGGTGTATCAGCTTACGCAAGATGAGTAGAAGGCACTTCTTGACTTTGTAAAAGAACAACAAGCAAAGGGGTATATCCGCCCATCGAAGAGTCTTTATGCAGCACCCTTCTTCCTCATAAAGAAGAAGGATGGCAAACTACAACCTGTGCAAGACTACAGATGCCTTAACAAATGAACTATTAAAAATTGCTACCTGCTGCCACTCATCCCCGAACTCATAGCAAAAGTACAAGGCGCAAAACTCTTTACAAAGTTCAACATGCACTGGGGATACAACAACATTCACATCAAACAGGGAGATGAATGGAAAGCTGCGTTCATCACTAACCAAGGGCTGTTTGAACCCACCATAATGTTCTTTGGACTAACAAACTCACCAGCGACGTTCCAAACAATGATGAACACAATATTTGCCCAGGAGATGGCAGAGGGATGGCTGGTCGTCTACATGGACGACATACTGATTGCCACCAGAGATGACCCGAAGTTCCATGAAGAATGTGTCCACTGCATATTAGAGAAACTACAACAACATAACCTATATCTCAAGCCAGAGAAGTGTGCCTTTGAGCAACGCAAGATCGAATTCCTGGGAGTTGTACTGGAGAATGGCACAGTACAAATGGACCCAGCTAAGCTAAAGGGCGTTGTGGACTGGCAACTGCCACAGAACACTACTGATGTACATGCCTTCTTAGGCTTCACAGGATTCTACAGATACTTTGTCCAAAACTATTCTAACATCACATGCCCCCTTATACAATTGATGAAGAAAAGTGCAACCTTCAAATGGACCAAAGAATGCCAGAAAGCATTTGAACACCTGAAGACGCTCATGTGCAGCCACCCTATCCTGCGACAACCTGACTATACCAAGGCCTTCTTCCTTGCAACAGATGCCTCAGCATATGGTGTGGGAGCTGTACTCTCGCAGGAGGGAGAAATCAATCCCTGTACTCAAAAACCAATGCTCTGCCCCATTGCATACTACTCTGCCACCTTCACACCAACCCAATGCAACTACAACATCTATGAGAGGGAGTCCTTAGGGGTTTATATGCCGCTTATGAAGTACAGAGCACACCTTGCAGCTACGGGAAACTCCTGTCACATTCTCACAGACCATGCTAACCTCCTATACTGGAAGACACCAAGGAAGGTCAACAGACATGTCGCACGATGGTTCTCAGACCTTCAAGACTTTGACCTCGTCTTCAAACATGTCCTGGGCAAGATCCACACTGCACCAGACATGCTATCATGACCACCAGGTGTAGACAAAGGTGAACATGACAATGAAGCTGTAACACTTATTCCCCCCAAATTATTTGTCAAAACGACCATTGCAACGCCATGCGCCATTGTTAATCAAGTGTGGGAAGCACAAGAGAAGAGCTGCGATGAAATGGAAGAATGGTGTGACACAAAAGGAGCAAGGAAGATACCAGAGGGATACCTGAAGGACAATAAATGGGCAGTGCCCACAAACATACAGCTAAGACGTGACATCCTAGCTCAATATCACGACTCACCAACTGCAGGGCACCCAGGAAGGAACAATACAATCACCCTGGTCTCCCAGCACTACTGGTGGCCAGGCATGAATGCCTGGATTGAGCACTACATCAAAGGATGTGCCACATGCCAGCAAAACAAGATACGCACCTCAAAAGCAAAGGTGCCACTCTACCACATCCCAGGGGATTCCAGCAAATGCCCCTTCAATACTATTGCCATGGACCTCATCACACAACTCCCCACATCCAATGGCAAAGATGCAATACTGATGATAGTAGACTGAGGATGCTCATGCGTGGCATTGTTCCTCCCCTGCAATATGACAATCACTGGCAAAGGCATAGCTAAGTTATACCTCCAACACATCTTCCCCTGGTTTGGAGTACCTTCAAGGATGATCTCCGACAGGGACCCCTGCTTCACATCACACTTCGCCACTGCCCTCACCACCAAATTAAAGATCGATCGAAATATCAGTACAGCCTTCCACCCACAGACAGATGGACTTTCAGAGCGCAAGAACCAGTGGGTAGAGCAATATCTACACCTCTACACAACAGCATGACAGGATGACTGGGATGAATGGCTCCCCATTACATCCTTTGTGCACAACAAGTGGCCAAATGCCACTACGAAGCTGAGTCCCCATGAAGTATTACTGGGGTATGTGCTGATGGTGGCAGAAGCCATCACTCCAGAGACAAACAACGTGACTGCAGAAGACAGGCAAATGCTCCTTAAAGAACATAGGAGTGCAGTGGTACAAGCACTCAATTGAACAGCAGCAACGATGCCTCTGGAGCAATACAAAGAAGGGGAACAGGTCTGGCTCAAAGCTAAGTTCCTCACACTCCCATACCAATCAGCCAAACTTGCCCCTAAGCGTCATGGCCCCTTCAGAATCCTCAAACAGATCTCCCCAGTCACCTACAAACTCAAACTGCCTGCCATGTAGACCATCCACCCAGTATTCCATGCCTCATTGCTGACATCTTACAAAGAAACCTCAGAGCATGGAACAAACTATCAATGGCCACCACCAGAGATAGTTGAAGATCAAGAGGAATATGAAGTGGAGCAAGTAGTCAGCCACCGCTTCCATGGGTGACAAAGGAAGCTTCAATACCTTATCCACTGGAGGGGTTACTCAGCAGCTGACAATACATAGGAACCCACTGTCACGATTCCATCTTAGGACTATTTCCTTTTGTTCCCTCCTTTTGTACGATATGACATCGCTTTCCCATTATTCTCCATTTTTGGCCAAATTCCCATTGTTCTCCTCATATATCACAAAACCCATTGTTACATCAATTAGGACGGTGTAAGGATCGGCCTTACCGTGTGCTTGGAACGCGCTGGTCCAGGCTGCCCAAGCTCGGACCCCAAACGCAAGCTCTTGTCTTGCTCCATCTACACCGCTACGCCCATACAAAAGGCTTCCTTCAGAATCCTTTCAAGACTCACCCTTGCCACCTTGTCCCACATGTGTTGGAGTGCTGCACAGCCCAACTGCCATGCCACTCACTGTTGGCATTGCTCCGGCCCCCCTCAAGACACTCAATGCCACTCGCCTCCCCTGCACGAGTGGCATCACATTGTCCGTATCACCCACATTCATTGGCCTTGTGCCATCGTGGGCCAATGCAAATGGAGTAGAAGGATTGGCCCTCAGTATCGGTTGACTTGTATTTAAAGAGCTAGTTTCACTTGATGATAATACAGAGTCCTTTAGGGCACACACAGTGCCATTCTCTCAACCCAATTGCCTGTAGAGAGTCCTTCGAGCGCACATGGCACTGCTCTTTTTCTCCTGTTTCCTTTTGCTCTTTCTCTTCCTTTCTCTCTTCTTTGGTCTTCGCTTCCCCAGGGGACAACACTACAACACTCATGTGCTGTTCAACGGTTTACCATTGTTCTCCCGTTTTGTACAACAATAGCGCCTCTATCTATATAAGCTGTAGTAACTACAAGGACAAGCCTTAAGCTTGTTCTCCTGTGCAATACCAGGTTGTTACAAGGTCTTCAGGAAGGCTTACTGCTGCCTGTAAAGCGGTCTTTGTGTCTCTAAGTCTTCTAGCCACTTGCAAAGTGCTAGCTCTCTATCCTCAGTCAGAGGCGACCATATCCTGAACCCTTGTCAGTGTACGCACATCGCGTCACATGACTCTTGACTTAGTCAAATTCAGACTCAAAGAACTAACACGCTGGCCTGGGCGTGACATTAGAACAAGCTTCCCAAACAAACAATCGAAGATTTGACTAGTACATCATGGCTAGTTCGAAAGGAAAACTCTCAGATAATGCCATAGCATAAGCTATGCTCCGCTGCCCCTTCCAGATCAGCCTGCGTGCCTCGAATAATCTGTCTCTTGCACAGACAGTGAATGTAAGGCATTGCACAGCTGGCAAAGATAATGCCCCTTGGGCAGGATATTACACCCTTCTCAAAGGAGCCAAGCTGGCTGTTGAGAACTTCAAAGGCATGTGGTTTGAAATCAAATTGGATGGCCCTATTTTCTGAGCCATCCGTGTCACAAGAGATGGCCTTGGTTTGGTACATACTCTGAGCCGAGGAATTGACATGGACACTCTTCGAGCATCCGGAGAACCTGTACCTCAATCACGTGCGCCATCTCGCGCTCCATCCCATGCCACCAGCATAGTATCCATACCAGATCCAGATCAGCCTATGGTGCCACAACCTAAAACTTTTGCAGCATTGAGATCTTCTGATACTGAACACGGCCATGAACCACCGTGTCATCCCCAAGGCACCAGAGATGATCCTGTCACTCTCGTGGACCATGATACACTAGAACCACGAGCCAATAAAGATGAAAGGATGGCTGGCACACTGCCTACAAAGTTTGACAGTGATCATGCTAAAACACGATTGTTCTTAAGCAACTTCAATAGATTTATGATGATGAACAGACGTACCGGTATAGCCAAAGACCCCTACGCAAAGAGTGCGTACTTCCTTGGGCTCCTCAAAGGCCCCTTTGGGATGACTCCTTGGCAGGTTCTAGAACAAGAATTCAAAAGATCATTCATGAACTACGCCGAACAGGAAAAAGCAGCTGACAAGTTGCAGAAGCTTAAGATGATGGGCAGCAATATAGATGAATATATTGCCGCATTCAAAAATCTTGGCGGCCTTGCAAACATGGATCTCAATGACCCTGCAGCCTTACAAATCTTTGCCCATGGTCTCCCTCAATCCCTGGCCAAAGAAAGTATCCGTTGTGATCATCCCTCGAACTTTGAACAATGGGTCTGGTCGGCGCAAGAGGGTCACAGAGTCTGGTTGCAGACTCAGGCTCTGTTCAGGGATTATTCCAACCCCCAGCAACCTAGAAACCAAGCCCAAAACCAGAACACTGGTAAAGGCAGATGGTCCTGGGGTCGTGGGGGAGGACAAGGATGGGGGGGAGGAGGCAACAACAATAATGCGCAGGCCGCACGCCCTTGCCTTCCCCCACATGACCCGAATGCCATGGACACTTCAGCTGGCACCATGCGGAACACCGTAACAGAAGCTGACAAAGAAAAATGCCGGAAAGAAGGCTGGTGTTTTCAATGCAAAAAACAAGGCCACGTAGCCCGGAATTGTCTGGACTGAAAGCCGGCAGCACGTTCTGCTCAGACGATGAGCAATGCTGACTCAGCCACAACTTTGGAAACCAGCCCAGAAGTGCCTGGAAATGTGCCCTCCAAGATAGCTGGAATCAAGAGCATTATTATGGGCTTCTCAGAAGAGGAAAGGGATGCCTTTATCAAGGCAATGAATGAAGGTGAAGATGGACTGGATTTTCAAAGTGCCTGAGTGCATCAGCTCTCACCCAGGCAGTAGCACAAGACTCTGTATATAGGTGCAAGCATCAAGCAATAAAATCAACTACTCTTATGCACACTAAAAAGAAATGAGCTGATAAAGTTGCCCTCTTGGATACAGGAGCAACAGAATGTTTTATTCATCCACAAACGGTACAAGAACTAGCACTCCAGAGCAAACTTCTTGACAAACCAAGAAAGGTCAAAAACATTGATGGGATGCTCAACAGAATGGGTAATATCACCCATGAAATCACAATGAAAGTAAAATGTGCAGGACTTGAAGCATCCCATCAATTCCTAGAAGCAGAGATTGGAGAAGACAATCTCATCTTAGGATACCCCTTCTTCAAGGCTGCAAAACCAAACATCGACTGGAGCAATGGTCGACTGTTAGATATGGTTACTATCTCTACCAATGACGCCAGCAAATGGAAGATACAAAAAAGGGGACACCACAAAAATTCTATAGACTGGGTATGATCTATACCAGGATGGGAAGAAGGAGATGAGGTGTGGATCAGGACCAATGTCAGGAAGATGACAGTAGCTCAACAGCTCGCCATTGACGCTACCGATAAAACTAAATGAACTTGGGAAGAACTAGTCCCCCCACAATACCACCCCTTCAGCAAAGTATTCTCAGAAACAGCCTCTGAATGATTCCCTGAAAGACGATAATGGGACCACGCAATAGACTTAAAGCCAGATGCACCAGCATACATCGACTGTAAAGTCTATCCTTTGTCACCAAAGGAGAAAGAAGAATAGAAGGAATTCCTTGCTACTAATTTGCAACTCCAGAGAATACAATGGTCTAAATCACCTTATGCCAGCGGATTCTTCCTCATTCGAAAGAAAGATGGCAAGTTTAGACCAGTTCAAGATTATAGGAATCTGAACAAATGGACGATTCCTAATAAATACCCCCTTCCACTCATCACCAACCTCATCCACGACCTCTCTAGCAAGAAACTATTCTCCAAGTTTGACATCCGCTGGGGCTACAATAACATTAGAATCAAAGGAGGTGATGAATGGAAAGCTGCCTTCAAAACTAGTGAAGGACTCTTTGAGCCTACAGTAATGTTCTTTGGCTTAACCAATTCACCCACAACATTCCAGACTATGATGGACGATATATTTAGAGACAAGATTGCACAAGGATGGCTCAGAGTCTATATGGATGACATTATCATTGCTACAGAAGACGATGACAAAATCCATAAAGAAAAAGTCAACCAGTTTCTAGTGAAACTAACAGCCCATGAACTCTATCTCAAACCAGAGAAATGCCGCTTCCACCAAAAAGAAGTAGAGTACCTAGGAGTGATCATCGGTAATGGCAAAGTCAGGATGGACCCAGTCAAAGTCCAAGGTATTGCTGATTGGCCTATACTGACAACGGTCAAAGAAACTCGCAGTTTCTTAGGTTTCTGTAACTTCTATCATGCCTTCATTTCCCACTTCTTCGATAAAGCCCATCCATTAAACGACCTAACCAAGAAAAATTATCAATGGCGATGGACAGACAAAGAAAACACTGCCTTTCAAACACTCAAAAATGACTGCACCTCCTTCCCTGTCCTTCACACTCCCAACTGGTCTAGATGATTCATAATGGAGACTGATGCATCAGGATACATGCTTGGTGTAGTCATCTCTCAAGAATTTAATGATGGGGTCCACCCCATAGCCTTCTATTCACGTAGCCTCCAAGATGCAGAATGGAACTATGATGCACATGACAAAGAACTTGCCAGTGCCATCTTTGGCTTCAAGTGTGGCTGCCCCCTCTTCCTAGGAGCGGATCAACCAATTCTAGTCCACACTGACCATAAAAACCTTCAATACTTCAGAGAACCTCACAAAATTACTGGTCACCAGATGCAGTGGATGGAGTACTTACAAGATTATGACTACGTCCTTGAGCACATAGCAGGTACCTCTAATGCCATTGCCAATCTCCTTTCCCATTGCACCAACCTTAACAAGGGGGTGAACACCGATGAACCATGTACACTACTCCCTGACCACCTCTTCTTATGTAAAATTTTCCTTGAAGATGACCCACACCTCTGATGCAAAGTCCTACAAGACATTCATGATTCCCCAGCAGGAGGACACCCAGGTATCAGCAATACTTGGTATCTGGTAAAGAACAAATATGAAGGACCTAGACTCCGGGAATTTGTCAAAGACTACGTCAAAGGATGTGCCTGCTGTCAAGAGTTGAAAACCAATATACACAGAACCAAATTACCATTACATAGACTAGACACCCACATAGAAGAAGGCCCCTTTCAATACATATCAATGGATCTCATCACAGACCTGCCTAAATCAGATGGCTTTGATTCAATCCTCACTATCGTCAATCAAGGATGTACAAAAGCAGCTAAATTCATTCCATGTCATAAGATGATAGATGGGGCAGGCATTGCCAACAAGTATCTGAAACATCTTGTGCCCTGGTTTGGACTTCCCAGACGAATCATCTCTGACTGAGACCCCCGTTTCACCTTTAAGTTCTCCAAGATGCTCTGTAATGCTACAGGCATAACCCAAAACTTATCTACTGCCTTTCACCCAAGGACTGATGGACAATCAGAACAAATGAATGCATGGATAGAACAGTATCTTTGACCTTGGTCAACTGCAAGACAGGACAATTGGGCCAAGATGCTACCTATCGCTGAATATGCTCACAACTTGTGGAAACATGATGGTACACAAAAAAGCCCACATGAACTCTTAATTGGCATCAGACCCCAAGTGTCTATTCTAGAAGTGGCAGACGAAGTACCAGCAACTAAAGAACGTCTAGAAGCCCTGAAAGAAGCAAGGGATGCAGCACAAAAACGTCTAGAACATATCCACCAAACTAAAGAGCAGAAAAAGATCACGGAGATGAAAGTGGGAGAGTGCATATGGGTAGAGGGTAAAAACTTCAACATCTCCAGATCAAAGAAACTCAGCCCTAAATGATATGGACCCTTCACAATCATGGAAAAGATCAGATCAAGTGCCTACAGAATAGACCTCCCCTCCATCATGAGGATTCATAACGTATTCCACAGCGACCTACTTCTACCATATAAGAAGATGGAAGCATACAGCCAACCCTTCACAAGACCACCGCCTGATCTAATCAATGGTGAAGAAGAATATGAGATTGAATCGATCAAGGACATGAGGAAGTGAGGATGTAAAGTCCAATACCTCGTGCACTGGAAAGGATATCCATCAGCTGATGACTCATGGATCAATCACAAAGACCTACACACACCTGACCTTCTAGCAGAGTTCTACCTTTCCCCCATGGGTGGACAATGCCATGTATAAATACACCATCTCCTACCTCAAACGACTCTTCAGTTCTCTCCCTCAGACAACTACCAAACAATCCAACATGCCTGCAACTCATTCCTCTTTGACCTCTTCTCACAACTCTGTCCGTATCCCATCCTCTTGTAGCTCAGTCCGGTCCCCTTCTCCGTCTGAATCCCTCATCAACGAATCCTTCTGCTATGGTGTTGCGGTCAATGACGTACATTGTATCTGGGCCCGCCATGCCCTGAAAGATATGGCAAGGCAGGCACAAGAGAACAGAGAGTTCCAACTGAACCATACTATCAGCACGGCCATGGAACAAGCCAGCAACATTGGCCAAACTGAAATCACACAGCAACTGACCCTCTTAGCCATTGAAGCTCTAGCTGGCCCTGAACCCGTTCTCATGGTACCCCCTTGTGACAGTACCCCATTCCCTACAGACATTATCACTCTTGACTGATGTTCTGCCATGTCAGTCTCCCCTCTCCCCACATATGAAACTCTGCCTGCACCAGTCACCATTGACACAGAACCGCCAGCCGTTGCCAACCTAATCCCACTTCCCAGCTCCCCTGTCCCTCCTTACCCTGCCACTGACGTGCCCCCCGGTTGAATTGATAACGAAGCCAGGGGGCGCCCTATTGACTTTGCCATCCTGCTTGTTGATGGAACCACTATAGAAGAAGGTTCCATCAACACTCCTTTTATCCAGTTTGCCTGGGGAAGCCCAGAGACATATCTCATCGTACGAGGGACACACGGTGCCAATTGCCAAGTGTATCTCCAGTCTCTCCATGCTTGCGCCGACCCATACCCCCATCCAGAACTGTCCAGAAAACAAGCCTTCCTCTTTCACGCAGACCAGCCCTTCATGCAACTTGTCGACTGGGCCATCCGCAAAGAATGGGATGTCACACTCACTGCAGAGGTCCTATGCCTCCGTCATGCCCAGCAAAAGTTAGGAAGAATGACAGAAGAAATCAACTTAGCCCGCATCCGCTTCAATAACCTCCAGTGGCATATTCAAGAGTCCCACCATAAGCTCAGTAAGGCGGACACATATCGTCGACTCCGCCCTCGCCTCTTTTATGACCTGCCACAGCTGGATGTTTTTGAAACCGGCATCATAAAGGAAGGCCTAGCCCAGATCGACGACCCCTGGTATGTCGAACCAGCCATAGGAGGAGAGCTAGAGTGTGAGTGGTATGGAGGATGAGGGCATTTTACTGAATACTGCAATGAGATTTCTTGCTGCACTCTCTATACTGAAATTGGCCACCTTCTGTGGGACTGCCCTGTCCCTTACAGCTTCTGTGTCACTGACAAGCCCTGCCAAGCCCCGTTCAACCACAAGAACTATGACACCACCTGCATTTCAGAAGTCATGACCTTCTAAGGGTGTTAACAAGGGGGTGATGTCACGATTCCATCTTAGGACTATTTCCTTTTGTTCCCTCCTTTTGTACGATATGACATCACTTTCCTATTGTTTTCCATTTTTGGCCAAATTCCCATTGTTCTCCTCATATATCACAAAACCCATTGTTACATCGATTAGGACGGTTTACCATTGTTCTCCCGTTTTGTACAACAATAGTGCCTCTATCTATATAAGCCATAGTAACTACAAGGACAAGCCTTAAGCTTGTTCTCCTGTGCAATACCAGGTTGTTACAAGGTCTTCAGGAAGGCTTACTGCTGCCTGTAAAGTGGTCTTTGTGTCTCTTAGTCTTCTAGCCACTTGCAAAGTGCTAGCTCTCTATCCTCAGTCAGAGGTGACCATATCCTGAACCCTTGTCAGTGTACACATGTTGTGTCACATGACTCTCGACTTAGTCGAATTCAGACTTGAAGAACTAACACGCCAGCCTGGGCATGACACCCACTGACCAAGTCTTCGCTGATGCCTTAGTAAAGGCATATCATCGCAAACACCCTCTGGAAAGCTCCAATGCCCGACCTCATCCACCTATGTGCATGTGCACCGCCCTTGCTAAGTTTCTATGTTGTCCCCCACGTTTACTGATGAATTCTGGCAATGCAGAGTCGATGGCATGGGTCACTACTGGGATCCAAGGAACATTTGCCCATGGGGCATCTGTTGCGTCTGGGGAAACCTCAAGCAAATTCATGGGCATAGGCAATACTGCATGCCCTTCAAAACAATCCAAGCACCAGATGACAGAAACTTACCCCAGAAGCATGAAAGGAAACGTAAAAAGAGGGCAACCAGCTGAGTCTTCATGCCTTCTCCTGAGAAATTCTCCCTCCAGTCTCTCCTTCGTTCAGCCCCTTACACAACCCATAAATTCCATGACTTCAAGCCTTGCTCCTGTCTGAGCAAAGACCTCACACACCCCCTTTCCCATCGTTGCAAGCCCCATATCACACACACTCACGCCCTTCAACATTCTTACTTCTGTCACGAACACTGCTGTCACTACTACCAAAGTTTTTAGGACTTCATCAGCTAAGTCATGCCCCAATTCCAACCAGCGAGCCCCTTCACCTCCACCACATCCAGTCACCCCTACTGCTCCAACCGCCGCCAACACCACTTTGATCTGCAGCAATAGATCGTCACAGAGTTCCATGAAAGGCACAACGTCAACAGCAACTTCAATCCCTGGCACATTTGCGCGCATGGTCGTGAGTCCATTGTCACATGCAAGGGGATCCTGCACCTCTATCCCACTCAGTGTGGCCCCATTGAAGCTGTCTATTGTGGCAGCATGCGCTTCTTAGCCCTTGACATGGTGGTCGAAGAAATCATGCAGGACGATGACCATCTCAAAAGCCTGGAGCAACAAGCAGCCACTCTCACAGAGGCTCTCAGCCGTGGTGTGGCTTCCATCTAGGAGGAGGGTGATGTCATGGGCACAGCTAGCCACTGGGCTACGTGAACCGTAGAGACATCAGGAGTTGAGGTTAGAGCCCAAGGATGGGGTCAGGTGTGATCCTTGAAGGCAGATGAGGCATTGAGGTTCGGTAAGTATAGGAGATGGACATTCTCTCTAGGATTCAGCAACACAGCCTGGGTATGTGGTCTCAGGCTGGTGCATGTGATACCGCATGGACTATGGCTTCTAGGATGCCCTAGGAGCAGGATGATGAAGACAGAGCCCTGGAGTAAGCAGGATGACTGTGCATGACTAATGGTTAGTCAGAGGCGATGAGTAAGAGCTGGGGAAGCTCTTTAGTATCACTCAGCATCAGTCAGCACTTTAGTCAGTGCGCTGGATTAGGACTTCTGCTTTGTGAGCAGGCTAGTTGCTTACTGATCATTCTCGCTATTTGTACCTGATTACTGTACACTTACTACTGTCACATTACTGTACCATAGTTCAGACTTCCAGCCCTTATGGCCAAGGGTATATAAGCGCATTAGGCACTGGGCTTGGAGATTCTCTAAGCCGAGTTTCCTGTTCCTGTCTACCCTGTATGCTTCCTTGTCTAGGAGAATACAGTGTTTGTGACCTAGTCACCCCAGGGGGAGATTTGTGGCTTGTTTACCTTTCCTTGCAAGTTGGACTTGCGAGTGTTGTGCTTGTTGCTTCAGACTTTACTAAGGTCACGGCTTCACCAGTGACACATATGCTCCCATCCACCAGTGGAGTCCTTGCACTTGCTCAAAGCCCAGAGTGAATGTGAGTGCGAATTCGATAGACAGGTTTGTGATGTATGAGTCACAGTCACACCCACTCGAGGTCCAATGTGCGGATACCAGTAAAAAAAAAAAACCTGGTATGTACAGAAGCTCTCTTAGATGGGGGACACATACTCACATCTGCCAGTGGAGTCCTTGCGCTTGCCCAGAGCCCAGAGTGAACGTGAGCACGAGTTCAATAGGCAGGTTCGTGACGTATAAGTCATGGTCACACCCACTCGAGGTGAGGTCCAATGTGCCAGGTAGAAAAAAAACCTAGTATGTGCACCAATGCTCTCTTAAATGGGAGGACACATGCTCCCATCTGCCAATGGAATCATTGAGTTGGCCAATTCTGGGTGCTCCACTTCAAGCCTGCAAACATGTCTGTACCAAAGCGCCACAGCACCACAGTTCCCTCCACCACAACAGTGGAGTTGTGGGCAAGTTCCACGAAGCCAGACAGTTCACCTGCAAGTGTCCCTGGTACCATGGACTCTTCAATCACAGGGGTTGAGCAGTGAAGTGGTATGTAGCACGCATTACTCCCGCACCAACAATGTACGCCCATCTGCAGCATGAACTTGCTTCAACTGCACTGGCTAGCAGGCACTGTGACGTGCTTGAAGTAAAGTGATGATTTCTCTAGTATTGCACAATTCGTAACATAGGGCAAGAAAGCCTGCTCAAGGGTGCTATTATGGCAGGTTTCCCTTTTGTTCCTGTGTGAACCAGCAGTGGACTGGGATTGGTGGTGATTAAGCCAAGAGTGATATGGTCATACCTGCTATAGTCCGCCAACTGGCATCACACAGCTGCGGCTATCATGTCCAAGCATCTGCTGTATTCCTTCCCCAAAGTTCCTTCTCCACAGTATTCATGATGTCCCAGGCAGACCTATATTTAAAGCATATTTTCATTCATTAGAAAACAGGAGTACATAGATGTACGGGTGTACCACTATCGCTTTCACTGGGTCTGAAAGCCAGCTATTCATATGGCATAGGCCTTTTTTTGTGAAGCTATTTGTTCATTCCCCAAAGGTGTGCCTATTAAAAAAGTTCCCAGGGACCCTTGATAAAAGTCTGACCTTTTTGGTCACTGTGACCCATCGAAGTGTCCTGACAGTGGTTATTTGCAACACTGGGCAGAAGATGATTGGAGGAAGAAAAGAGCATTGACAGAACAAGATAGTCCTGCAGATCATGTGTTTGTCCAATCTTACACCATGCCAAAGGCTTCTGGTGGTGCAGGAAGACGTGTTGGACAGGAGGACAATCGAACATCGAACATCATCAGAAATTTTCATTTTAAACTCTGCAACTTGCGCCACCGGTTGCACAGCCCAGTTATGATCTGATCCGATTGGGCATGATAATGATCAGGCATATGCCAGTGCACAATAGCACCACTTGCACTGCACAACTGCACAGGAATTGGTGTGACTGTGGACTGATCACATGTGAATTAACTTGGCGTGACTTGATGTGTCATGGTTTGGCTTGGCTTGGTGGTCTTGGCTGACTTGGCGAAGTCTGCAAAGTTTGCGAAGCAGCCCAAGTTGACGGCAGTTGCCAAGTCCCCCAAGTCATTGATCCATCCCATTATTTTATGCTGGCTATGGCTCTGTGGAAAATCAGTCCCTTTTTAAATCAGGATTATAACCAGATTTTTATCATGCAACACATACAAAGTACTATTTGAAACCCTTATAATCTATAGCCAATAAGCCACTTAGACCATAAAGACATAGGCTTATCAGTATATCATTGGCTAAAATACCGACTCCTTTGCTGTTGTGTTAGGTAGCACTCAAGAGGGTGGCGACAGTGTGCTCCATGGGATTCAACATTCACAAGTGTGGCCTAGCAATCAAGTACTGTACATTGTAGTTGGTACAAACACAAGATAAATGCGACAACCTGTTCAAGCTGTGTGTGGGAAATGAGATTGCTGGTGGGAAACAGGAAAATAGAAGGGAATTAGTATGGTGCTAAAAATTTGGGTGTGTATGGTACTAAAATAGAGCAAACTACAGCAAGACAAGCAGTGCAAGTTTGATTCCAACACATAGGGTAAATGGGAGAACACAGCTCCCACTTTAATGTGCCTTATTGTCTGCCATTGGGTGGTTGTGCTAGTGTGAGTATCATCTTATATGCCAGTGAGATGTGAGGGTCTTTGTGCCTGCATCCTGCATTCACTTCATGTAGCCACGGGTGGTGGCTTCTTTGGTTTGCATACCTCATCAGGAAAACCGGAATCTCCAACTTTATACAAGTCTAGTGTGAGTTACTCCAATTTACAGTAATTTGACTGGCTTGATGCCCTTGAGTCACTTGTATAAATTTGCTAAAAATGAATGTTAGACAAAATAAATGCCATTTAATTTATGTAACTTTGCTTGCATTTACAATAATTTTAAGTGCACCCAGCACTTAAAATTTGATTTAATTTGCGTCAATTTGTCTTTTTTTTTCCATTTCAGTATGTGGCAACAATCTAAT
>QLOT01001677.1:0-12125 GCA_003313875.1 Russula aff. compacta
TCACAGTGACTTACTCCTCACTTCTCATTCTGCACTAAGGGGTGGCTACTGCATTCAGCTGCAGCAAGCAATAACCCGGTTTGCTCTATTAGTCTTCTAGGACACTACAGAGTCCTAGTTATAGTCTATTGTTGTTGTCAAACCCTTGGCAGTGACAACTGCAGTACCAAAGAAAAGAGGTCATCCACCTTTTAAAGCAGCAGCACCAGAGCAGGAGAATGAGGCAGAGGAAGCACCAGCTCCAAAGATGAGGAGGGACAACAAGAAAAAAGGTGATGATGTGGAGCCTTCTAAGGTTGGTCAAAAGGGTGCCAAAGCCACCAAGGCCCTCATTCATGCTGCTCAGCCTACCCATACAAGCAGAAACAATCATCCTGGTAAAAGAGTCTTAGATGCATGTTGTGCACACCAAACTATAGAAGAGGATGGGGGGTGGGTGGTGCAGTGGGTGCAGCTGAGGTGGTTCCCATAAGGCTGTGGGTTCGAAACCACACCCTCCCCTTCCCTAACAAGGTCCTTACAGGGCCTGGCCAGGAATGGTCTGCCAAGATTGGCTAAAGATAAGGGTTATATAAGACCAGGGACTGGAAATAAAAACCAGCTGACCCACCTGCACTGGGACACCAGTCAGAAGACATGGGACAAGCCACCTGGCACCCTTGGACTGGGTGGTTGCCATAAAAAGTCCTGGTCTATGGGTGGTTAGTTTAGTGGACTCAGGGGGAGACCACCCTTGTCAAACTAGGCAAAACAAGGACCTAGGACACCTTGGGGATCCAGGCCTATATGGGCATAAATGAACCAGGTGCCTGGGGATGGGAATGGCACCTACCGCCTGGACCATGGCAGGATGGGGTAGTCCCCCTACCCTGGCTGGAGAGACCTAACTCCCTTGTCGGTCCCACATTGAGTAATATAGGTCTGGGGCTTAAGTTGAATCCTGCCACATGTCAGTGCATGGTGGGCACTTGCAAGAGGGCCCTTGGGTTATAATACATGTTCCTGGCACACCAGGAACACTGATGACTGAACACTGATGACCCTAACCCAGCATTAAGACAGCATTAAGACCATGCAATGGGTAGTGTATTTTTTCGACCCACCAGGCAGGTTTGTAAACAGGCTTACTTCTTTTTGATATACAGGGCTTCTTTGACAATATCAATCATGGGAGGCTCGCCCAGGTATTCGAAAACCTGGGCTTTTGCCCCAGAACTGGTCAACTGGTGCCACTCCTTCCTCAAGGACCGATCAGTGAGACTGCACTTCAATGGTAAGATATCTGATCCTTTTAATTTTATGGTAGGCACACCTCAAGTAGTGATGCCATGGTTCAGTCCTGAACCATGGTTTGAACCCAAACCATTCAGAACTGGACCCATGGTCCGGTCCAGGTTCATGATGATACTAGAACTGGACCGATGGTCCGGTTCTAGGTTTATGTGAGTGGCCTTTATTGGTGAACGTGTGCGAACACGTTCAAACCTCAAACCTTGCCTTGCATGTAGCATGCGCCCTCGACTACTGTGTGTCTCAGTCTTTGATTGAAGATCCACAGCTCAGATCGGATCGGATCAGCCACATCAGAGCGCCCCGTCAACTTGCCATCTTTGTTTTCTTCCCATCATCTGCATTGCCACACCCACCTCGTGTTCACTGCCCTCCGGTCCTCCCCTCTCGCCCACCGTCTCTCTCGCCGCCTCCACCACCTCCTCAACTCTGGCCCCAAAATAACTGCAAGCAAATCATCACACATCCCGCCCTTAAGACTTCTACCATCCCCTCCCCTCCAACCATCGTCACACTCTCGACCACCGGTGTGAGCTTTCAGCGAATGAATCGCATCATCTCCTGCCACATCGATCCCGATGCCCTTCATCTATTTCCATTCCTTTCCTTTTTT
Source organism: Russula aff. compacta (assembly GCA_003313875.1). NCBI lineage: Eukaryota > Fungi > Basidiomycota > Agaricomycetes > Russulales > Russulaceae > Russula > Russula aff. compacta. Next base: position 1,904 of record QLOT01001677.1, read on the forward strand.
CCCTTGCTTTTTAGGCAATGATGATCAACTTAGTTGCAGTCGCTTGGTGCCAGTACACCTCAACTCCTTCCTTAGTCTGCCCCCTCTACAATTTTACTGACAATTCCTTACATTTTTCCTGGACATTAACATTGTATATGCCATTACCCAGCCCTTCAATGTCCCGGAGTTGTAGGAGATGTATTTAGGGCCTCCTTCAAGGATGGCAGCAGTAGCAATCACCATGAATTCAGTTGTGCCTTCCCTTTCTCTTGTTGTGCATTTTAACCTCTCTTCCTTCTCAGTATGTCTCGGTACGTCTCTTCAGGGAAATGTAGTCTATGAGCATGCCTTCTCTCTGTTTTGTCTCATCTTACTCAGGTGCTCGCACCGTAGAACTGCAGGCTATGGTACACATCTCACCCCATATTCCCGCGCTCACACTTCTCTCTAGGGACATATATTTCGCCACCCTTGTCTCTACTCTCTTGGACGACAAATCCACCATTGCCGCCACTGAGCCACAGCACTGGTTACAACATGTCTGGTTGCACAGTCGCAAGTGATGGCTCTCTTCTCTCACCCTCAAAAATTGACTTCTACAATGACCCTGACAACATCACTCCCATATCTGGCCCATCACTTGTGGCACCGATGGCTCTTTCTGCATCTGTGGGCACATCTTCAGCGACCACAATTGATACTTATTTCATCTCTCACCAGCCTGCCATCAAGCTGGCAGGTGTTCATCGCACAACTCACACTTCGAAACCTTTGGCATGGGTTTGAGATGCTGCTAATTCCCTAAATGATTTAGCCACTGCCAGGAAGCGTAAGGGAAGTAACCTCCCCTCGCATCACCGTGTAGTGCGCGAGACCATCCTGGATTCTGATAGCTCTGATGGCATGAATCCTGGCAATGGACCCACCACTTCACTCAGGGATGTGACTGACACTGACAAGTCTGCAGATGGTGATGGAACTGATACTGACAAGGCTGAGGCTGCATATCAACAGACCAAAGAGATGGGTGATGAGGACCGCGAGGTAAGCTTAACATTCTGATGACCCATTTTTGTACTTACATGTCAGAAGGCCAACAACAGCCGCACAAAGCTTGAACACACAGCCGACATTGGGACCATCTTTGTTCACAATAATGTGGAGACTGATCCAGATACTGGAAAAGAAGAAAGGGGCCACTGGTGCACCATTTGCAAGTACGATCATCAACTTCCTGAGTTTATCTTCACTGCTGATGACCTATACATTGATAGGAAGAAAAGGCTCTCTCGCAAACTGTCGTTCTTCAAAGGTGGTGTGTCAATGCTGTGAACCCACATCACAAGGTACTTAATACAACTTCATTTATGTTTGTACTGCTTATTTCTTTTTTTAAGGCACAACGATCACTTCCAAGCATATAAGGAGCATTGCTCCAAGCTTGTAATCCCTACGCACGAGCGTGCTACCCCTAAAGGTTATGGAATTGATTACAGGTCTGTGCAGTTCAGTTGTTCTTTCGCTTCGCATCACCTAAGAAGAATCTATTTAGTCTATCACAATCAACTCTTGATGGCATTGTTTCTACTCGATCTCATGCTCCACAATTCACTACAGCTGGTCTCCTTGACTACATTATTGAGTTGGTCGTTTGTGAAGATGACGTGAGACTGTAGTTCCGGTACCATACGTATTGGCTGAAATCTCTGAGTAGGCTTTCCAATTAGTTGAAAAAGCGCCATTCTACCGTCTACTTAAGGTAGAAGTCATTTAGTTCCAGCACAGTTTATGTAAGCATCCTAGGGTTAGGGTTAGCAGCCATCCTTGGCATATGTAGGTGTGCATGTAAGTTAGGCATGCGTGTAGGGCAGGTGTGCAGGTCCCAGGTACCAGTGACAGTGAGGATGGGATTATGGGATAGAAAGTCCTCATGTATATACAAAATATACTACTTTGAAACTGTTTCCTTCACAAGCACGACCATATCTGGGGGGAGAATACGATGGCCGTGGTACTTCTTGTTGGCCCACACTGCTTGGGCACCCGATAAACCTTGACGATAGGCAGATATAAAGTGTGCTGACCGGTTTGCAAATCTGAAAAGAGTACAGCCCTGGAATAAACTTAAAGCACTGGTGATGCACCTTCGAATTTGTTCAAGGGGGATGTCATCAAGACACTTGAGTGTCTTTCTTTGCATCTCCTCAATCGTCTTTGCATGGCCAGCAATGCAGAATCGGAGCTTTGCTGTGCCCCAGTATTGCTCGATAAAGTTTAATTCACAGTGATACTTGGGATAGTAATCACACAGATGGCCACGTGATTCGATGTGCTCCTGGAGCAAAGGCTTTTGTGATACAAAATCGGGTTGGGTATAAAGGGCATGGTGACAGCAGCAGCTGGCCTGTCCTTCAGGGGGCTTGTGGCCAGCACACTCAGCAGGGAGGCCACCCTCCGGCAGAAGACCACGCTCGTGGATAATCTGTTCCATACCCTTGAACCACCCCGGATAAAGGGAGTGGTCATCAGGGAAATAGAACGATTGTGGTTCACCTGTCAAGGGATTGACGCCATCACGCATGCGTGGCGCCTTTGGGTGGTGTGTCCATCGATGCTTCGGATCTTAGAAGTCATTGAGAAGATAAATTAGATTAAAGAAGATAATCAGATGTACTTTTGACCATCTTAGTGTCAGATATCGCATCCGCAGCACGCTTCAAATGGCTGGGGGCATTATCAAACAAAAAAAGGCCCTGTGCAAGGCCATTTGTCTTGGCCTCAAAGATATCGATGGCGAGATCAACTTGCACGATGAGTTGATCTGCGGTGAAGTATCTATCGCGATTCTTGCCTGGTTTGAATACAATTCGGGCCTCTCTACAGAGTGGTCAATATGGACTGCAATAAGAAATAAAAGGGATTGACACACCTGTGCGATGATAACAGGTGTCCCCACTCAGCCGTCAAGAAGTCCGAGATCATCAGTGACTGCCCTTCACCTTTCGGTTTGGGGGCTGGCTGGCTGTCTTGATGGTTCCAAGAAGTTTTCCTCTCGTCATTTTGGAAGAAAACAGATTCATCATGGGTGACGAGGATCAGGGGGTGCAAATCTGATGGGGGGCGAAGAAGGGAATCACCATTATCATCCCAAAATTGGAAACACATTTCATATTCCACCCATCAGTCAATGAAGGCCGCCCAATAAGCCACAACATCATATCGTTCATGGCCATCCATATACATCCCATTTTTTGATCTGCTGTAGCACCAGTCCAGTTTAGCAAGCCACCTCTGTGCTGCTGACAAGGAAATGCTGGGCTTGTGAATCCCCAGCCACAAGAACAAGATCTGGATCTTATTGCTCGCAACAATCGCGCAAACATCTTCTGCTTTGATAAAGCCAACTCTTGCCTTCTTTGACAATTCTTCTTGAATTTCTTGTGAAATTTCTTCATCTTCAAGAGCTCTCTTCTTACTATGGCCATAGGAATGGAAAGGGAGATTTCCCTCTTGAATAAAATCCAGAAGCCAGGTCCGGATGCTGCATGGGTGATTAGATCCATGCCCCTGAGCCTTTGTGACAATCATCAATGCTTCCCTCCAAGTGTATTGAAGATCTGGGTCCAGAAAGAGATTTAGGACCCCTATCATGGCAGAGATGCATCCCTGGAAGAGAACATCAAGAGACGACTTCTCGTGGCTCTGCAACACCAGCCTCTCTTGCACACGCAACAATGTTGGATGATCGCATATCATACACAGTGCATCGTTGATCATGGAAAGTGGGGACTCATTCACTGGGGCACATCTGCGAGAGAGACTCTTAAGGAGTTGGATTGCCTCCTGAGCTCCGCTGGCATTCAGCGCTGCCGCTTTGGGGTGCCCACTGTTGTCCTCGCGCGCAAGGCACTTGTTGCCTGTTTCTCCTCCTCTTCGTCTTCATCTCCCTCCTCCTCCTCCTCCTCCTCCTCCTCCTCCTCCTCCTCCTCTTCCTGGGCTACAGGCTAGGCTTATCAATAATGCTCAGTGTGTCAGTGGTCCTCTAACATGCACCTGGCCCATGCATTCAGACACCACATCCTCAGTATCTGATTCCTCTTGCCTTGCTGTGAGGCGCTCTGTGCGTGGCCCTTTGTTGGCCATATTTTCCACATGCGCCATGAATTTGAACACAGAGAGGTAGCCCTGCTTTGCAAGGTTCTCTCAGTGCACCCTTTGTCGCCTCAGTGTTCTTTTGGACATTCCTGTATATGTTCTTGGACACTTTTGGTGCCTGTTCTTCTCTGCTTCCAGTGCAGCATTCTGAGGCCTTTGCAAGATGAAATTGAAGTGATCGAGCGTTGACTGCTCGACAATCTCAAGACTGTCTTCTTGATCGCTGTCTTCTTGATCGTGCTCAGATTCCCCTTCCTCAAGACCATTAATATTTTCTTCATCTTGATCACCCTCCCATTCCTCAATGACTTGTTGGGGGAGTCTGTCAGTGAGTGCGATAACTTTATCTTGATTTACGACATCAGCAGATGCCATCAGTGGGAATCGGAACTGGAGTGGCACACGGAACTCACTGCAATGCCTCTGCGCCTTTTCAATCCTTGCCTTTTCAATATTTTTGCATCTAGCCTTCATCACACACTTCTTACAAGGCATTTGAGTAATTTCTGGGCCGAAGAAAGATAAATTGAGTGCTCTAGACGGTGTTCAAGTTGACCACTCTGTATCCCATAGGGTCATGTGACGTGGTCAAAATTCCGACCATCAAAAATACAAAACTGTATTTTTGAGTGCTCAGACATCTAAAAATGGTTTCTCCAGTGAAAACAAGTATTTTTGTCACCACTCAAACTACTCAAAAACAGCTTAATATTTTTGAAAAATCTTGTGTGCAAATTGAAGCTATGGATAATATCTACCATTACCATATACTAGAATTTGTCCCAATTGAGGTGTTGCGGAGGAGATACAACAGCGAGCAAGGTGTTATCTTGCTTACATAAACTGTGCTGGAACTAAATGACTTCTACCTTACATGCTGTCGCCCATCCTTAAATGACAAAGATATCCCCCATTGTACTAAGGTTTGAAAAGAGATACTTGACCGTGCTAAATCAGTTGAACAGCAAGTGAGAAACAAATTGGAGGTACGTTGAACAATTTTGCATAATTTATGATATTCACCTACATCTTCAGGATGTGCCAGGACAGATTTCATTTACCTTCGACACCTGGACATCCAAAACTCAAGATCCATACCTCTCGATCACAGGCCACTACATCTCTTCCCCACCAGAAAGGCCTCAGGATTGGGAACTGAAGTCTGAGCAACTGGCGTTCGCACCTTTTAAAGGTAATCACTCTTAGGGTTTTGAGGTCCGGTCCGGTCCAGTCTTTTGGACCTTTTTTGGATGGACCAGGACCAGGACCAGTCCACATACTCATCAGAATTGAAAAAGACCGGACCAGGACCGCTAGGACTGGTCCCTGTGGGCTGGACTGCGGTCCATGGACCAGTCAGGACCAGTCCTTAACCGGACCAACAGTAACCAGCATCAGTGTTGAAAAAATGTGGGTGCATGCAAAGGAAAAACAAGTAAATTGCCAGTAGGAGTGGGCAAATGCATGCATGTCCCAGATGTAGATACAAAAGTATTTAAACTATCCTAAATGTATGTACTGTCACCAAAGAATGTTTATTAACAGACCCTAAAGCTATAGCAAAGGACTGGTTATGGTCAAAAAATGAATAAGACATGGTCAAACATTGATTAGACCATATCTCCTTTGTTTCTGGGCGGATTTTGGTCTTCTTGGGCTTGTTAAAACCACAGTGGGTTGCTGCAGATATTATGTGGAAATAACCGGTTATGGACCAGTCTGGACCGGTCCTGATCGGTCCATTGAAAATGAAAAATAAAGTAAGACCAGGACCAGAGGTGTCACACAACCACTAGGACCAGGACTGATGGTCCTATTGGACTGGTTACAGTCTGGTCCGGTCCCTGGTCCATGTCCAGTCTTTGTGACTGGACCTCAAAGCACTAATCACTCTGGTGCCAACATCGCAAGTGTCCTTGTACACACTATTGACTGTTATGGTATCCTTAATAAGGTGTGTAGGTCTCATATCCATGTACAAGTTCTTATATTATAGGCTGGGTGGTTTACCTCCGACAACACCAGCAACAATGACACAGCAATGAAGGAGTTTGGTAAGATTATCGACCCTGATGCTACTTGTTGGATACCTGCTCAGTGAAGGATTAGGTGAGTCTTGTGTAGGATTTAGTGTTAATTGACTGACGCTATTTGATTCAGGTGCATGGAGCATTCCCTTCATCTGGGGGCTGGACACTTTGTCAGAGGAGTTACCCCTATGACATCTCGCAAGATTTTGAAAAGGGTCAAGCGTGTAGTTCAGGATGCGTGCAACCATGAGGCTTATGACCTAGACCAACTTGATGCTAAGCTTGGAGAGATAGAAGATGGAGGTGAGAATAGTGATGGTGATGGTGATGTAGATGATGAAGATAGTGTTGAGTCTGAGGTTGCTGATAGTATTGGGAAGGCGCTGGCGTTGGTTAATCAGGTCAGTATTTGGACTTTAGGAAACTTCTGCACCTTATAGAATTTCAGTTTTACAGATTCGTAAGTCACCACAAGCTCAATCCTTCTTTGAAAAATCATGTGAGGAGGTGGACGTTCCACCCCTTGAGCTTCGGTATTGGGTCAAGACCCAATGGGCTTCATTATTCAACTTTCTTGATCGAATCCTTTTCCTACAACAAGTATGTCCTAACTATATATTCTTGTATATTTGCTGATGGCCTTCCTTAGGCAGTCAACCATTTTATCCAGGGTGCAGATGATAACGATGAAGTACCTGATCTTTAGGGAAAATCCTATTCTGATTTCAAGTTGACAAAATTGGACTGGGACAAGGTTAAGCTGATGCATGAGGTGTTGCGTGTAAGTGTCAATATTAACTTTGAGTGGTGCTAATCTTTGGTAAAAGGAGCCTTGTGAAGCGCATCAGTCATTTTCAAGCTCCCAAGACCCAACCATATGGCGTCAATACCAGTCCTTGAATATCTGCAAGAGAATTGGCGGAATATGGTGAATCACCCAAGGTTCTCAAAGATTTCTGACGCTATATATGCAGGCTTGGACAACTTGGGGAAGTGGTATCGAAAGACAGACGACACAGATGCATATTTTATCTGCCTTGGTCTGTTCTTCTGTGAAACTTGCAGGATCTTCACTAAAAGACTGCTAGTTCTTGATCCAAATATTAAACTGGCATATGCTGAAGAGAAATGGGATGCAGAACAACTACTAGATGCCATTGACCATCTTGAAACTGCGGTGCGTTGTCTCTAGTTACTGTACTTTGTCTCATCTCTAATTCAAATCACAGTTTGACTCATACTACAAACTGTCAGCAGCTCTTGCTCTTGGTGATGTCCCTGCACCTGGTACGTCATTTATCTTAATTACTGATCCAACGCTGATTACACAATAGTGACAAGTAGCTCTAAAGTCCAGTATGGCAACAGCTGGATGAAAAAAATGCTTCAAACATGTCACACTTGTGACACTTTAACTGCAAATCCATGCAAGGAGCTTTGGATGTACCTGGAGAGTCCTTTGGAGAGTGTCAATAATGTTGTTGCATGGTGGGGGGTAAGTTATTATGTTCATTGTTTGTTTCAGCAGTCATTTGGGAATGTAGCAACATTCCATCCAATTTCTGACACTGTCCAACATGGCCCGTGACTATCTGGCAATCCAAGGTTCCTCTGTTCCATCTTAGCGAGCCTTCTCCAGTGGTGGTTTGACTGGCACCACCCTCTGCAATCATTTAAGCCCAGCTGTCTTTGAAGCCCTGCAGATCTTGAAGAGTGCTTACAGAAATGGTCATATTAGTGCTGCACAAGAGGCTGAAGGGCATATCCAGTCATACCTTGAGGTGTTGGCAGTGCCAGAGAATGAGGAAGATAATCTTAAGATATATAGTTGTTGAGATTTTGGCATGTGTGCAACCCTTGGCACGCACTCCACTTTTCATAGATTAGATTGCAGATGTAGCAAACAGGCTGCATCTGTGGCATCCCCAACTTCCCTGCACATCCCTTGTCCCATGTCTTTCTCCTTTAGACAAAATTTGTACATATGCTGAATATATGGTCCGGTTCAGGGTTCAGACCTCTCTAAACCTGAACCAGACCCTTTGAACGCATTCTCTCAGGTCCGGTTCAAGGTTCAGCAAAATCCCTGAACCGGACCGACAGTCTGGTTCCAGGTTCGCAAATTTTTTGAAAGAACTGGACCAAACTGGACCACAGCATCACTAACCTCAAGGGTCGCCAGTCTTGCTGGTACTCTCGATCATCTACACATCCCCACTGCTACACAAGATGAGAAAGTGGACAAACTCCTCTCTAGGTATGTATATTGATGACGGAGCAATCTTTGCATGTGGGCACAGCTGGCCATGCATTGAACATATGCTGAGGGAATGCTATGCAACCTTGTGTGGAGTGGCTCTCCCATGCAGGCCTGAATGTGGAGCCAGACAAAATGGAACTCATCTTCTTCAGAAAATGGGGGGATAAATCCAACCCTCCACACCATATCCACCTTCCTCTCCTATCCACACAAACATACTACTGAGTCCCAGCAGTCAACACACTGTGATACCTCAGCTTCTTCTTCAATGCAAAACTCACCTGGTCCTACCATGTGGATGTCATGTGCAACAGAGCCAGGGCATCAATTAAGGTCCTGCAACTCCATGGAAACTCAGTCAGAGGGCTTGACCATGCCAGCTGGCAACTCATGTACAACACTATCTGCCTCCTAGTACTCATGTATGGCTGCCAACTGTGGTTTCAAGGCAAACAGGTAACACTGGTCAAGAAACTCCAAGCAGTCCAGAATGACACCATCAGGATAATAGCTGGAGCTTTTTGTACAACCCCACACAAACCCCTCCACCAACTCCTCTCCATATTACCAATGGATCTGTGGCTGACCATGCTCACACAGAACTCAGCAATTTGTTTGTACAGAGTTGCAAAGGAAAGCCAACTATTGAAATGACTTGGTGGTGACTGGTACACACCTCAACAACAGGCACTTCCCCTCCCCACCCCAAACAATTCCAGGTCACACTCCACTCTACATTCCCTTGTGGACTGAGCCAAACCAAAGGGCCCACATATAAATCAATTCCCAGATCTGCTACCAGATGCACGCATCTGGAATGGGAGGATAAAACAAATCCCGAACCAGGCAAACTGGGACTACCCTCAGGTAGCTGATGTGATCACGAACCTCTGCAGAGAGGACCAAACCATCAATGTTTACTGCAAAGGGACTATCTCAAACAACTTATGGGAAGATGGTAAACAGGTGGGAGCTGCCTTGGCAGTTCTCTACCACAATGGACAGGACTGGAAACACCAGGAAAAAGTTTTCAGGGAAACAGTAGCATCCAACAATGCTGCCATTTGCTCTATCCTACCAGCCCTGAGCATCATAACTGACTTCTTGGCATCCCAACAGGCACAATGCAATGAAACTTTCTCATTCTTACACCCTCCACACTTGTGGTTACCAAGGTGCTAGACACCAGCCCACATGTACCAAACAGCACTCACAAGGCCCCCCAATGGTTCCCACACCCCACCTTCCTCAACAAACCAGAATCAGTTAAGTTCTCTTGATTAACAATGTGTATGATGTACTGGATGATCACTGGCCATGTGTTTATAGGCAAATACACCCAATGTTTCTACCCAAAACATACACCAGGTCAAGTCACAGGCCCATGTGGTGAACCCATCCAAACAGTGGAGCATGTACTGCTCAATTGCCCCTTATACAACACCATGCACTGAAAGTATTTAACTGCTCAAGGCTGCCCCTGAAACCTGACACAAGTCTTCAACCACCCAAAGCACATACACAAGCTGCTTTGTTTTTTGAAAGAGACTGGGATCTGCGCAAAGCTGAGGACAGAGTGGGAACTGGGATGAGGCAAAAGAGAGAACCCTTTATTAGACCAGGCAGGCTTGAGCCAGAGCCCCCCTCATGCACACCATACACTGCACCCTATCACTGCCTATAACCAACATGCTTTGGTTCATGCCCCTTACTATACATGCCTAAGCATACTACGTTTCCCTTTACATGTTCACCTCTGTACTTCTTCATATGTGCTGCAGGATATAAATTCAGA
>QLOT01001677.1:12251-28714 GCA_003313875.1 Russula aff. compacta
TATACCACCAGAAATCTTCACTTTCCCTCCAGATGATTTCAAGGAGGACCCATATGACATCCTGACTGGACTCTGCCCATTGACCTTCCTCAAAAGACCAGATGTTCAGATCATGGAAGTGGCAGTCAACCTAAAACAGGAGATCATCAAGGGGCTCCATGGCCCCCTCCAGTTCAGATCACCCAAAGAAGTCAAGTCCTGGCAAGGCCATAATCACAGTGGCCTCAACCAAGGCCAGTTCCTGGCTGCTTTCAAAATTGTCTGTATGGCCCTAGATGTGGAGTATGCCTTGCATGCCAGAGCCCCTATTCTAGGGGCTCAAGACTGGGCTGCCCTAGCCTCAGCCACTCTTGCAGCAGTAGGCAGGGGATATGCATGCACTCATTTTAAACAGGGAGAAGAGTACCTTGACTCCATCTGTAAAGCTACTTGTGACACATCCCAAAACAAAAGAGACCCCCCCTTCAATAACATGTTTGACAGGCTCACTGCCACTGCTGAACACTTGCACACATATTTAGCTCCAGATAATGAGGGAGCAGGTGACTGGATCGCTGAATTGAGAGACAAGACACAGTTCTTCGCAACCCACTACCCTATTCAAACTGTTGCAGATGCCACAGAAGAATGGAAAACACATATGATAAAAGCAAGAGCAGTTGAGGCAGAGGAATCAATCTGGTGCACCATTGCTGAGTCCTGCAAAGGAACACTGGTGTGTGCTGCCCAACAAATGGGGCTCACTCTCATCACTAAAGAGGACTGCCTCCGCACCCCCTGGAGAAACCCCTCTCAAGCAGTCAAAAGAACTGCCACTGTCTCCCCCTCACAAAGAGGGAGACAACTGTGAAAGCCATCCCAAATCCCAACCGAGGCAGAGACCTCAGAAGCCACCCCAAACCAACCCCAACCTACTCCACCCACCTTGGCTGAACACCAGGACCTTATCATGGCAGTCAAGGACCTAATTGGCCCTGTCCTGACAAGGCTGGCAGCCTTGGAAAAGCTGTCGATGCCCCCACTGCCTCCACATGCCCCCTCACAAGGAACAAGACCTACAATTTGACGGTAAGCACCACCATCATGTCAGCTAACCAGCAGACACAAGGCCACCCCCCCCCCCAAGAGCAAACCCAACCTGCACAGTCACAACCAACTGAGCATAGGTCACCCCTACCCAACCCCAACCACAGACAGAATGGACAACCATCCCAGCAAGAACCATGACCAAAAAGAGAAAAGGAGGGAAAGGCATGACTGACCAAGCGAGCAAGGACCAACTAGCCCCAGGCATCCACAGTGTGATCCACCTTATCCCGGGTTCCTTCTCATATGCCACGGCTGTGCAGCAAGTGGCCAGCACCCCATAGCCAACCCTCACCCTGGGACCCCCAGGCCCCACCCACAAGACAACAACAGAGGTTATGGTACTACAGGCTGGGGGTAACTTTGACCAGCAGCTGGAGCTGGCTCTAAGAGCTAGACCAGCAGATGCTATCACACGGGAAGTCAGGGCAGCAGTAGAACAAGCTGTTGGTAGCCCCATTCGCATAATTGCAGGGAGATGGAGCATTGGCCCATGCAGCAAGGGCAACTATGTTTACATGTTAGCAGGAGAAGTACCTTTCCATAAAATACAGCCATATGAAGGTTTCCTACTTGCCCCTTTTCCTGGGGATGCTAAACTCTGCCCATCTTTGGGGTGGACCAGACTTTTAGCCCATGGCATGCCAGTCATGGACATAGCAATGAACTGCACCTGAGTGATGCAATACCATCCGAAGGGAAGTGAAGACCGGTAAAGGAAGTAGAAGGGGGAGCAAAAGGAAACAGAAGAGAGACTTGAGGCAGACAAGAAACATGGATGCGTTCTGTGTGGGCAAATGAAATAGCGAGAGACAGTGCTGGGTGCGCTCATAGGACTCTAAATTGACTGAGAAAAGGCTAGGGGTTCTTATATACACTTCAGCCTTGTACCTATGCTAATCGTATCATATGGGAGCGAAGGGAACAAGGCATGTTTGGACGAAGTGGTGGCATAAGGGGGGAAGAGGGAGTCATAGAAAATGAAATGTAAATGAAACGGAAATGAAGGGGGGCGTATGAGGCAGTGAAAACCAAGAACAAAGGCCAGATTTTCCTTCTACTCCAATACTGTTGGCCTGCGATGGCACGAGGCCAATGAGCATGGGTGATGTGGATGACACAGTGCCACTCGCACTGAAGGTGAGTGGCGTCGAGGGAAGTGGTGCGGTGCTGACGATGAGTGGCATGGGACTTGGGCGGTGCAGCGCTCCGATGCGCATGGGATGAGGCAGTGAGGGTGACAGCAAAGTGGAAGGACATGGAGGGTTGTGAAAGGAATCGAGTGAAAGCCCATTTGAACAGGCACTGTGACCTAGATGGAGTGAGACAAAGGCTCGCATTTGATATGCAAGCCTGGGCAAGGGAGGCTGGGATGGACGCAGGGACTGAGGCAACAGGGCAGGACCAAAGACCAGAGAATAAAACAGACTGGTGGCAGTAGACGTTTGTTCATAGGACATTGAAGGAAGATGCATGTTCTCGGATGGCATGGACCAGCACATTGCGAGTGCAGGGTAAGGCCACTCCTTACAGCAATTTTCACACCAGAGGAACTCCTGATGGAAGTGCACACACTTCCAGGCCTGAGGAACACACACTTTGCTCTGGCACCCTGATGGGTCCACCCTGAGGAGCAGATCTCAAGCCCATATTTGTTGCTCTCCTTTGCCGACTCAGACCCTGATGGCTCAATCACAGCCCAACTCCTTATGGGTAAACATGGCCTCTTCAGCAAAGAGGTCCACTTGGAGAGATAGCTGGACAAGCCACCCCTCATCCAATGCTCACACTGCCATAAGCTGGGCCACACAGCATCCTCCAAGACCCGCCCAGTACCTAAAGGGGACACCAAGTGTATGAAATGCATGGGGCCACACCCCTCAGAGGCACATGCACATCTTTGCAAAGGCTGCCACACAGTCACAGGGATGTGTGACTGCCCTCTCCCCTTCCTAAACTGTGGGAGCAAAGACCACAACTGCAGAGACTACAGATGCCCTGACAGAGACAATTTCAGACCTCACCAAAAATTGGGCAACAGCAAAGGTAAGGCCAGAGCCAACACCAGGCCCAAACCACCCAACACCAACAACAGCCATCAGGACCCACCCCATGAGCCAAACCCCCTTCTCCAGCCTGGTCCAAGCAACCAGACACAGGGACCACGGCACCAGATGCTGAAGTACACCCCCACCTTGGTCCTCCAGGGACCTGCCATGACTGATCCCCATGTCTGACAACCCCAACATCACAATCTCATTGTTGAACATGCATAAACAAAATGCAGTCACCCATGCTCTACTAAACCATGAATCTTATGCTAACTTAATTCTCCTCCAGGAACCCTGGTTTGACAAAATAGGGACTGCCAGACAGGATGATGCCTGCAATGGGGTAGACATCCTAGGCAGAGTGGTGTCACCTGCCTGGGACATACACTACCCACCCACCAAAACAGGACAAAAGCCAAAAGTGATGGCATATGTCTGGAAAACTGTCACCACCAAGGGTTTGGCCGCAACAGTAGACCAAGTCAATAGTTGCCTAGTAGTTCTTTAGGTAGATGAGCTAAGTCTCACAGTGACTTAGAAGTCTAATAGAGTAGGAGTTACCGCTTGCTGCACTACAATGCAGTAGCCACTCCTTTAAGTAGAGGGGAAAGGGGAACGATATGAATTGAGACAGGAGACTCAACTTGCCATCCTAGAGACATCAAGGAGTCTTACTTATACTACAGGACAAGTACTAAGAATAGCTATGCCAGTGCACTACTCCACTATGACTAGGTATCCTAAGAATAACCACTCCACAGTGAGTCATGATCTGGTACAGTAATAGAACACTCCACAATGACTCTTGTATCGTACAATAATAGTGCAACTCCACTATGACTCACTGCTCCACACTGACTCATCAGCTTCCTCATGGCTGGCTCCAGAACTTACAGGAGCATGGTGCACAGCACCACTTCAGGCCAGTTGCATCACTCCTCTGCTAGTATGGATGTCCACATCCTGATCTGGTGCTCAATGCCACATGCTTCCTCCCGCCTCGCCTTCCAAGCTGTGGGGTGTATTGATATGTCTCCAGGTGCTTGACCTTGTCAGCGATGTGGGCTGTGACAAGGCATTCTTCACAGAGTGCACAGGCACTCTGGGCTGCCTGGAGCTCACCTTTGAGGGCACAGATCTTGCCCTTGAGTTGTTCAGTTTCTTCATTGTGTCTCCTGTATCTTCTAACTTTGGCTGAGGCTTCCCAGTCATCCAGATTGGTAATAGCTTGCTCCAGAACCATGTAATCTTCGGGGGTACCCCACAGCTTTCTTTAAACCAGCTGGGGAGGGGCTCCAGTGGCTTGTCTCCAAAATAGTTTGGAGTGGCATAGAGGTTGATGATATGGGCTGTGGAGGGGTCTGTGGAGAGAGCATGGAGTCCAGCAACTTGCCCATCTGGAAGCTGCTTGATGAAGCAGGTGAAGTAGTTACTGCCGTCTTTGCAGGGGATATGGAAGGTAGGAATCCACCCCACATTCTCAATATATCCTTCTGGGCACTGGGCGATGGAATTGTCCTTGTGGAGCGCCTCAATGGTGTCATCAAGCTGGGTGGTGAGGAGTTCTTCTTTCTGCTGGTGGAGGGTTTGGAGGGTGTGGATGTGAGCATTGTGGGACTGCTGCCTGACAACAATGGTGTTAATAAGGCCTTGGACCATGGCCTGAAGCTGGACAGTGGTGAGCATGGGGTTTGCTTTGACAATGGCTCGCATGGAGCTGGGGGACAGGGGTTCCTCCCAGTGGTTGCTGGTCTCAAGGGTGTGCAGGGGTCCTGGGATGGGAATTGGTCCATCACCAGGCAGGTACTCCTCCTCAGAAAATGAGAGATGGTCTGGGAGTGTGGTGTTGGCTGTCACAGGGGAGTTGATGCAAGTGGGGGATGGAGATGGCTGGAGTGATGAGGAGGATCCATTGAGGAGCTCAATAGACATAGCCTAGTTGTGGTATCAGCAGTAGCGTTCCTTGCAGAAGGACCAGTGTTCAAGGGCGTGTGAGTGGGTATAGTGGGGTTTGCAGTAGTGAGTAAGGGGGCTGAGACAATACTTTGTGGGTGCAAGAGCATGGCTTGAACTTGTGGAATTGGTGGGTAGTGTAGGGGGCAGAGCAAAGCAAAGATCTGAGGAATTGCTTTGACTGAGACTCCAGGGTGGATTGCTGGGGGTTTGGAGGTGTGCAGATCGCCCTTTTATCCTCTGTAGCAGCCGATGTCAGTGGTATTCCTGGATGAGGTCTGGTGCATGCACCTGGTCAGCTGGTTCCCATGTGTTGTCGCTTTCTGGGTATCCCTTCCATTTGATGAGATATTGGAGTACTCCACTCCTGCCCCATCGTTGATGACTCCTTATCTGCTCCACTTCATATTGTTCTTCTCCTTCTATGAGGTCAGGGGGTGGCTGTGAATAGTTTGGTCCATGAGCTGTTGTTTCATGATAGGGCAATAGGAGGGAAGCATGAAATACATTATGGATCTGCCAGGCAATGGGGAGTTCCAATTGGTATGCCACTGGGGATATTTCCTTCCAGATCTTAAAGGGGCCATATCTCTTCAGGGTTAACTTGGAGCTTTGGTGTGGGAGTCAAAGATGGGTGGCTTCTGACCAGACCTGGTTGCCTGGTTGGAACTGGGATAGAGGGGCTGTCCCAGCCTTCTTGTTGATGGCTTGTATCGCTTGCTGCCTTGCTTTCATCATTTGCTCCACTCTTTTCTCCACCGTTTCATTGTTTAAGGGGGAGATATCTCATGGAGCAAGGGTAGGTTCATATCCCAACAGGATTTGATTGGGTGATAGTCCTGTGGTAGCGTTGACTCAGTTGTTGTGCACCACAGTGGCCATTGTAATCCATTGTGTCCAGTCCTCTGGGTGCATTGCTGTTACTGTTCAGAGGTATTGCTCCACCCACTGGTTCTTTTGCTCCATTAGCCCATCTGTTTGAGGATGGAAGGCAGTGGAGAGGTTTTGTGTGTTTCCCAGTTCTTTGTGAGTGCTTGGCCAAAGTGGGATGTGAACCGAGGATCTCTATCGCTGATGACCTTAGTGGGAAGTCCAAACCATCGATAGATGTTGTCCAAATATAGCTGAGCGATTCCTGGTCCAGTTATGGTTGTGGAGCATGGTAGGAATACTGCCACTCTGGAGCATCCATGGTCTACAATGGTGAGGATGGTGTCAGTTCCCCTGTGTGGGGGAAGTCCAGTGATCAGATCCATTGCCACTGTTCTGAATGGTAGGGTATGTTCCATTGTAGGGATTCGATATAAAGGGGTGCATTTCCAATGGGTTATTATCTTTGTCTGTTGGCATACTGCACATCCCTTGATATAGTCTGCAATCCAGGTCTTCATTGCTGGCCACCAGTGGGTCTGTTGTACCTTCCGCAGTGTTTCATCTCTTCCAGGGTGTCCTGTTGTAGGTGTGTCATGTGCTTTGCTGACTATTGCCCTTTTGACTTCTCTGACGTTTGGTACAATGGTTTGTCCTTGGGCTGTGGTAGCAACTTGTATTTGGTGTGGGGGTATCAAGATGATGTCCTTGTTATCTTCTGCTCCTTGGTCCACTCCTGGGGGTCAGGATAATGCATTGGTGGTAGTGTTAGTTTTCCCATGTATGTACTCCAGTTCATAGTCATATTCTTGTAAGTCTGCATGCCACCTGGCCATTCGTTGATTCAGATTTCTTAGGGATTTCCAATATTGCAGGTTAGCATGATTGGTGCAGATGATGAAGGGGACTTTGGTCCATCCCAGGTAATGTTGCCAGTAAGCTAGAGCCTTCATTATTGCCAGTAATTCTTGCTCGTAGATATCATAGTTTCGTTCGGTGGGTGTGAAGGTGGCTGAGTAGTATGTAATGGGATAGAGGATTGGTTTGTGACGTTTTGCCAGTGTGGGGGTGGTATTTTCTCCCTCCTGTGAGAGTACGGCGCTCACGCCGTAAGCAGAGGCATTGACCTGGAGCACAAAGTGTTTGTCGAAGTCCGGTTGATTGAGGACTGGGCTACAGCACATGCAGGTTTTGAGCTCCTCAAAGGCTTGTTGGTGGGCAGTGGTCCAGTGCCAGATGGTAGCTTTCTTAGTCAAGTCCAGGAAAGGTCAAGCAATACCAGAGTAGTTGGGAACAAAGTAGCAATAGTAGCCAGTGAAACCTAAGAATTTGTGCACGTCAGTAGGGTTTCTGGGGGGAGTCCAATCGGCAATGCCTTGGAGTTTCTTTGGGTGCATCTTCAGTTGATTGTTGCCTACGATAACTCCAAGGTATTCAATCTCCTTTTGTTCGAATTCACATTTTTCTGGCTTAAGGTAAAGGTCGTTCTGTGCCAGTTTGTCGAGTATGCTATGCACATAGTCCCGATGTCATTGTACATGTTGGGCCTCCATCTCGTGAGGGTATCAGGCTGTGTGAATGGCCAAGTCATCCATATAGACCGAGAACCATCCTTGGCCTACCTCACTTCAAAAGATAGTGTTCATCATCATTTGAAAGGTGGCAGGGGAGTTGGTGAGGCCAAAGAACATAACTGTGGGCTCAAACAAGCCTTCTGGAGTGAGGAATGCTGCTTTCCATTCATCCCCTTCCTTGATATGGACATTATTGTATCCCCAGCGTACATCAAACTTAGTGAAGAGTGTACATCCACTAAGTCAATCGATTACCTGGGGAATAAGAGGGGATACATTGTGGTTCTGTTTGGTCCATTTATTGATAGGTCAATAATTCTGTACTGGTTGTAGTTTGCCATCCTTCTTCTTAACAAGAGAAGAAGCTAGCAGCATAAGGGGATTTGGAGTTCCAGATGGTACCTCTGGATAGATGTTCCTGTACAAATTTCTGAGCCTCCAGTTTTTCTTCTTGTGTAAGGGGGTAGAGTCATCCTGGTAGTGTGGAAGGTGTGCTGGGTAGGAGTTCAATAGCATGGTCCCATATTGTGTACTGTGGGAGCCATTGCGATTCCTGCTCACTGAACACTTTGGCATGCTTCTGGTATTTTTCTGGGACCTTTGGGACATTGGTGGCTTCCAGGGCATTAAGGGTAACCTTTCCAATGAAGTATTGATCTCTGGAGAGTGGTTGAGGGATATTCTTTGTTCTGGGGGTGAATCGAGCCTTATGTGTGTTAGGGGCTCTCAGTACAATTGGTAGTTGAGTGGTGTCTATCCATCCTTGTTTCCAGTTGATTTTTGGTTGGGTAGCAGCCAACCAGGGGTAGCCTAGTATTGCCTTGTGTTCCCCTAGGTCAGACAGGAAGAACTGGTGTTTGGTATGTTGGGTTCCCATCTGTATTTCCAGGTCTGTGTAGTATTTGAGACTTCCACTCTTGTTTTCTGTCCTGTCGACATTGTATAATGGCATAGGTTTCTCCAGCTGCTTGATAGGTACTCGAAGCCATTTCACATATTGCAAATTCATGAAGTTTTCTGTAGCCCCTGAGTTGATAAGGGCTATTCTGTGGCTCTTTTCATGATTGAATGTGCATAGAATCGAACAGTCATCGATTTCCAGGCAGATATGTACACATTATCACTGTTACTTCACCTAATCAGTGCCGCTCTGATCAGGCAGTGGGAAATCCTCAGCTATGCCCATTTCATGGGCAAGGCATTCTTTCTCCATCATTGACATCTTTTCCAAGTGTGCACACACAGTTGCCACAGTGTCGTTCATTGCAGGACCCAGTAGATCTTCTTCCTCCTCTAGGTCAAAGTCCATGTAGTTGACTCGTTTCTTGGTGGTATCCCTTTGTGGGCAATTGCATGTGAAGTGTCCTATCTTGCCACAGATGTAGCAGGCATTGTTTCCTGTCCCCTGGGCCACATGACCTTGGAAGCTTCAATTATTTGGCAGCAGTCTCTGTCTCCAGTTGCCTTGGGAGTTTTTATTGTGCCTATTGGTGGGTGCAAGGCTCCTCCTTATGTTCATTGGGACCGGCATGTTGTTCATGGATGGTGGTGCAGTGGAGGAGTTATAGACTGGTTGACTTGCTTGTCCTCCTTGATAATTTCCAGGTTTGGTGAAGAAGGGTCATCTAATAGGGTTGTTGAGCCTTTGATAGGTATTACCTCCTCCTTGATATCCTTGGTGCCTCAGTATCCCTTCAATTAGGGACTTTTCTTGTGCCAGATGCTTGACTTGCTCTTTGAGGGATTGATAGTCAGTGGGAAAGGGTGGTTTGAGAGTGTCCTGCAAGATAGATTCTGGTAATCCCTTGAGGAACATATTGAATGTCTCCTGGTTGCCCTGAGTGTAGTTAGCTTTCCGGGCTAGTCCTTCGAATTTGGCCACATAGGCATCATAGTCATTGTTCTTCATCTTGCAGTTTTCAAGCTTGATCCTGGCACATTGAGGGGCTTGAGTGTCCTGGAATGGTTCTCTGAACTCCACTAGAAATTGGTCCCATAGTGCGTCGATGTTGTCTGCCACTGGGTCAAGTGCATTGAGCTAAGCTCCCATGTCTCTGACCCATTGGGCTGGTTCTTCACCTTTAATAAGGGTGAGAGTGAATGCAACCTTCTTGTAGGGGGAGTTGTATCCAGCCACATCAGAATTGGGGTGTAGGTATCCCTTGACTTCTTCAATGAAGTTGTCTGCTTTGGAGCAATTGCAATAGAACACTTGAGGCCATCCTCCCATGGCTTTGACATCTGCTGTGACTTATATTGGTTGTTGTCCTGCTGCTGGAGGACCACCGGCAGGGGTCCTGTATGTCTAAGGGCCTGCTGGAGCCTTTCAGTGATGCACTGCGCTCTGTCTGCACCTTGTCCTCCTGATCCTCCAGATGAGGATGGGATGTGGACCGAGATTGGGGTTGAGGATGTGAATGCTGCTGTTGTCTGGGTCTGGGTCGTCATTGATGGTTCTTTAGTTATTGGGGATAGTATGTGGAACACTGGTGTTAAGGGGCTATTCCTGATTTCTGGATTGATAGGTGCTTGTCTGATTTGATTGTCGATTTCTTGCTCTGGTTCTTCTGGTTCTTCTTCGTCCTCAGAGCCTTGGTTTGAAATATCACTGTTGCCTTCTTGGCTGGTGGAGTCGTACTTGTGTAGCGCATTGAGCTGTTCTGTGGTCTTGTACCACTGGTTCAATGAATCCCACTGGATTGCTGTCCACCATCTTTGATATAGGCACACTTGTCTAAGGCTTGTTTCAATCTTCTTGTTACTGTCTCTGCACACTAGTGCGATAGTGTGTCCTCTTCTGTTCTTCAGGTGTGTGGTGCCTAGGACTGCTACAAGGGTGTTGGGTCTTGTTATACCAGCTTCTTCTGGTGTGAGGATTACTGCTCTGTAGGCTTTCTTCTGGCTGCTGCTAGCCATTTTGAACAAAGTTGAGTCTAATATCACCCCCAAGGGTTTGGCTGCAACAGTAGACCAAGTCAATAGTTGCCTAGTAGTTCATTAGGTAGATGAGCTAAGTCTCACAGCAACTTAGAAGTCTAATAGAGTAGGAGTTACCGCTTGCTGCACTACAATGCAGTAGCCACTCCTTTAAGTAGAGGGGAAAGGGGAATGATATGAATTGAGACAGGAGACTCAACATGCTGTCCTAGAGCTGTCAAGGAGTCTTACTTATACTACAGGACAAGTACTAAGAATAGCTATGCCAGTGCACTACTCCACTATGACTAGGTATCCTAAGAATAACCACTCCACAGTGAGTCATGATCTGGTACAGTAATAGAACACTCCACAATGACTCTTGTATCATACAATAATAGCGCAACTCCACTATGACTCACCGTTCCAAACTGACTTGTCAGCTTCCTCATGGCTGGTTCCAGAACTTACAGGAGCACAGTGCACAGCACCACTCCAGGCCGGTTGCAAAAATGGACCATAACATGAACAAGCCCCCCCCCTTCCTCATTATCTCCCATCCAGACATATGCTCACACCATTGCGTACAGGTCCTGGATGTCATCTATGTAGGGGAAACTTGGTGAATCATCAACTTCTACAATGACATGAGGAACAAGACTGGGATGGATGCCCTCCTCTCTCTGGACCTCGACACACTTACCCCTATGCTGGTCATGGGTGACTTCAACACCCATTCCAGATCCTGGTCCCCAGACAGGCTTGAGCCCTCAAGCTGGACCTGGAGGCTGGAAGAATGGGCAGTAAGCAATCTTCTACTGCTTGCTAACACCCCAGGAGACATCACAAGGCATGGCACCAACAATGACAGAGACAATGTACTAGACCTCACATGGTTCAGTGCTTCAGCAGTCAAAGCAGCCACCTTCTCCAATCTCTGAGTGGACTGGGAAGGCTCCCTAGGGTCAGACCATGCAGCACTCCACATTACTGCCAGGACTAAACATGCCCCTGCACCCATTCCCCCTCCTACAGAGCTAGGATACCTCATTGAGGACAGTGCCAAACAATGGTGGCAAGAGTGCTTTGAACAACTCTCAGCCTGCTGAGACAGACCACAGAGTCAGGAGACACCAACAGCAGCGGAAGTAGATCAACTGACCCAACACCTCAAAGAAGACATTGACGATGGGATAGCCAAAGCTTGCTGTAAGAGGAGACCCTTTCTGTCACTGGCAAAGCCATGACCTTAGTAAAGTCTGAAAGAACAAGCACAATGCTCGCAAGTCCCACTTGCGAGGAAAGGTAAACAAGCCACAAATCTCCCCTTGGGGTGACTAGGTCACAAATGCTGTATTCTCCTAGGCGGGGAGGTGTACAGGGCGGACAGGGACAGGAGACTCAACTTAGAGAGTCCCTGCCCAGCGCCTAATGCGCTTATATACCCTCGGGCTGAAGGCCCGGTAGTCCGAACTATGGTACAGTAATGCGACAATAGTAAGCGTACAGTAATCAGGTACAAGTAGTGAGAACAATAGTAAGCGACTAGCCTGCTCACAAAGCAGAAGTCCTAATCCAGTGCACTGACTAAAGCACTGACTGATGCTGAGTGATACTAAAGAGCTTTCAAAGCTCTTACTCATCACCTCTGACTAACCGTTAGTCATGCACAGTCATCCTGCTTACTTCAGGGCTCTGTCTTTGTCATCCTGCTCCTAGGGCATCCTAGGAGCCATAGTCCATGTGGTATCGTGTGTGTCGGTCTGAACTGCATAACTGGGCCAGCGCTGCCAAATCCTAGAGAGAATGTCCATCTCCTATACTTACTGATTCCTCAACACCTTGTCTGCCCTCTGGAAGCTCACCTGCCCCTTCATTGGGCTCTAACCTTGACTCTTGGTGTTCCCGTGGTTCACATAGCCCAGTGGCTAGCTGCGCTGTGACACTTTCACCCAAGGGCCGCCCCTTGGTAGACAGAATCATGCTCCTATGCAGCTTCTCAGCTGAAAAGAGCCACAAATGCAATGACCAAAAAGATGGCCTCAGCCCACCTGAAAGGTGCAGTATGAGTGGTAAGACGAGCTTGGCAAACAATACAGTCCTCACATCAAACATCTGGGAGGTCACAGGCTGGTGCCTTGGGAGGAAAACTACCAAAGTACCCCCCCTGAGAGGGGAGGCAGGCATCACTCATGACCATGAGGAGATAACCGCAATATTCTCCAACCATTTCTTCATAAACATGCCCCCTGACATCCCTCTTTGTTTGACAGATGACCCACCCCCTCTACCAACTCAGGCACTGCCAACAATACACAAAACAACAATCAAGGAACTACTCGACAACACCTCCAATACCTCAGCACCCAGGGCCTCCAGCCACACCTGGAAGGTTCTCAAATGGATGTGGGAGGTAGTACCCCACAGAATCATAGACCTCATGAAGGCCAGCATTCAGGCTGGGTACCACCCAGGTGACTGGAAAGAAGCTACTGTGTGCATCATTCCCAAACTGGGCTGAGCTGACTATACTATACCCAAGAACTTTCACCCTATCTCACTCCTTGAGTGCATGGGCAAGCTCATGGAAAAAACTGTCACCTGGATGATGTACCACAAAATCATCCACTGGGAACTAGTCCTAACAAACCAGTTTGGTGGGAGAATGGTCTCATCAACAGTGGATGCAGGCCGCTGCCTCATACACAATGTCCAGAGTGCACACACAGCAGGCCTAAGAGCAGGCATCTGCCTCTTTGATATCTCAGGTTTCTTCAACAACATCAACTGACCAAGAGTGGTACAGCTGATCTGAGACCTTGGCTTTACCCTGGAAATCATGCGCTGGTGCCAGTCCTTCCTTTTGGATAGGAGAGTATGCCTCAAATTCAATGGACTCTGCTCAGACCCCAGGGCATCATCAGTCGGCACCCTGCAAGGCTCACCCATATCACCAGTGCTATCAATCATCTATACCTCCCCCATGCTACACAAGGTACATCACTGGAAAAGAGCCACACTAGGTATGTATGTAGATGACGGAGTCCTGTTTGCATGTGGTAAGGACTGGGATGAGATCACAATGACCCTGTCCTCACAATATGACTCATGCATGGACTGGCTAACATGCGCTGGCCTAACAATAGAGCCAGACAAGACAGAACTACTTTTCTTTAGGAGATGATGGGAAAATGACCCCCCCCCTCAGTCATTCACCTCCAACTACCCACCTACTTGACTTACTACTGGGTCAAGGCATCAACCAACACCTGGTACCTAGGTTTCTTTGTCAACCACAAGCTGAACTGGTCCAAACATGTCAACACCATGTGCAACCAAGCCTGAGCCTCCCTCAAAGCGCTGCAAATCCTTGGCAACTCTGCCCAGGGGATCAACTTTGTGCAGTGGAGACTGGCATACATAGCCATATGCCTCCCAGTCCTCACCTATGGATGCCAGCTGTGGTTCACCAGGAAACAAAAAACCCTGGTCAACAAACTGCAATGGGTCCAAAATGAAGTGGTAAAGGTTATAAGCAGATCCTTCAGCACAGCACCAAAAGACCTGCTCCACCAACTCCTCTCCATTCCCCCTATAGACATAAAGCTAGATTTGCTGACATACAACTCTGCCCTCAGACTCTATCAGCTCCTATGCAGGAGCCAGCTACTCAAAAGACTCCAGGCCCCTTGGTCTGTGGCCACCGAACATGACCTCCCCCTGCCAGCTCCCAACCGAAAGTCAGCAAAAACAGCCCTCAAAGGACTAGCCACACAAATCCATGCAAATGGCCCATGCATTGAAGTCTGCCCCCAGACTCCTCACCAAGGCCCCCTATGGAACAGCAGAGTGTCACTCCATCCAGGAGACCCCAACCAAGGTTTGAAACCAGCACCAGAGATAGCAGTAGCCTATTGCATGGGCATCTTCACAAGCAGAGACTCCCCAAGTGGAAAACCCCAGGGTGCAGCAGCAGCAATCATCCAAGTCAGTTGTGAGATCAAAGGCTCCTCAGTCATCACCCTGGGTGAGTTGGTCACTAAGTTTGACATGCAGCTGGCAGCCTCCTGCCCAGCCCTCATGATCATCAAAGATTTCCTCAGAGAACATGACTACAATGGACCAGTCATCATCCTCAACAGCACACGAGCAACAGTGACAAAATTTGCCAATATGAACCCAGGCCCTGACCAACCAGCAGCCTTGGAGATCACATGGCATACCAATAAAATTTTAAACTCATACCCTAACTGTGGGCTAAAAGTCTCCTCTTTCAGCCACGATGATGCCCAAGAGTCCTACATGTGAGTCAAAAGTCTGGCACTGGAGGCCATCAAGGGACCCTTTAACCCAGAAACCATGACACACTCCATCAACTTTCAGAAAGAACAAGCAAAGAAGGAAGCCACAAAAAAGTGGGAGGGGTGATGGCATGCCAGCCAACGCACCTCCCTGGCCTACAGAACAGCCTGTACCATGCCACCTGATGGGCAGCTACACCCTATGCTGCACGCCCACATGGAGGGCTGGAGAGACAAACCCAACAAGACTGATGAGGGAGACATACCATACCAGGCTAAGGCTTCCCATTCAGATATCTTGAACTTATTCAGGTTTATCACAGGTCATGCCTTCCCAGGTGAATATATCTCATGCTTCCTGAAAAGCCAGTACCCCTCACTAATCCCAAATGAACTCGTAGCATGCCCCTGTGGGGAAATGCCTCAAACAATTGAACACATCCTGTGCAAGTGCCCAATCTACAACAACAAGAGACGCAACCATCTCACAACTTGTGGCAGAGTGTGGTCATTAGACCAACTCTTTAGCTCCACTGAACAATGCACAAGAACCCTGGGTTTTCTAGAGGACACCCAGATGTGTGCGAGACCTCATAGAGTTGTTTGAGAACCAGGATGAAAGGATACTTATCTCACATACCTCTTGTGGCACCTGGTTTACCAGGGCAAGACATACTACACCCACCCCCCCATATACCCCCCCCTCCCCTAAAAGCCCTAGCAGGCCTAATGTCACGCTAGACTGGGCGTGGTGGGTCTGTCTTTGGATGATCTGAGTGCGTCGCTCTCGTTGATGGGGTTCTAGAGGGTCTGGTGGTCTGCGTTGGTTCTCTGGGTTCAGGTAATCGTCGAGCTCTATAGCCACGATTGATATTGCTTATGTAGGTTTTGTTCTAGAACGGTGTATAGCTAGGACTTATGCAGATAGTCTCAGCAGTAGGAGATGCTATGCTGCTCTGTGGTGTGTCTTGGACGGATTCAAGGATCTCCCTTGAAGTGTGTGTGCATTGTTGGTTGGTGGCACTATGGACTCAGCTGTCTCTTGACAGTTGCCTCCACGTAGTGGTAAATGCTGCTGAGTGAAGTGTGGGCAATTGCCTAGTGATCTGATTAATACCATGTGTTGCTATCTGTCGCAACTTCTCTATAACGTTGATAGACCTGGCTTTAAAGGTGCGCTAATGACGAGGTCAATTGGGGGCTTCAAGTCCAATAGGATCTCCTCTGGGGATAGGGGCGCAGAATCAACGCAGGCGATTCTGAGCGGAGTTGGTGTCTGAGTGACAATAAGTTCCTAATAAGGAACTGGTCTTTCTGGATATAGTAGTGAAGAGTCGCATTGGCTCTAAGTCGCTTTAGAAGACTCTTTCAAAGTCTTTGAAAGAGCTCAAGTGGAAGGAGATTGTTCTTAAGCTTCTAGTTCACACTTTAGAGGATGTGAAAGGTCTTGTATTGTACAAGAGACCAAGCTTAAGGCTTTAGTCTCGCTTTAAGGGGGCCTTATATACTAGAGTACTACTGTGGCTGTACATATGCCACTCTGTGACGCGTCAGAGCGGCGGGACGCGTCCTCGCGGCAAGGTGCCGTGCTGAAACGCTTGGTGCTAGGTATGTAGTAAGCCTCTATGAGTAAGTACTATGAAACTGGTCAGCAGAATTAGGTAACGAGTCAGCAGAATTATGAAATACGTATTAGTAGCTGTAGATTAGTA
>QLOT01001678.1:441-10546 GCA_003313875.1 Russula aff. compacta
TTTTTTTTCTTTCGGAGGGGGGGAGCGATTATGCTTGGTCTGGTGCATGACCAGGCTGGTTTGTGGTTCTGGATTCTGGGGGCCGATTTAGGGGGTTCACGGAGTGCACACAGGGGTGGGGGGATATGCGTATAGGTGGTACGTGTTACGGTCACTATGGGTAGTTTACACATGGGGGGGGTTCCATTCCGTGTGTTTACAGACATATGGGGTGTTTTCGCTTTCTCTGTTAGAGAAATCTGGGTCTGTTGTTTCTTTTTGTTATATGGCCGTGGTATGCGGGTCTATTGACCAAACTTAGCCCCAGAAAACCGTGGGAAGACTGCTACTGGTGGTGGTAGTAGTCCAAGTTCACCCCTGCACAGTGCCAGTTGGCTACTTTCCGTATCAGGTTCTATCACGTGAGAGCCCTGCAGTTTGGTTTGAAGCGCGGCACTTTCCGCTTATTTCAAATGATAAGTGTTATATCTCAAATCAAAATGTAGAATAAACTTAATTTAATAAGTTGTTTACCACAAACAATAAATTTATTTTTAACTCCGTCACTTTGTTTTTTCCAAGTCATTTTTCTCTCCATGTCATTTCTCTAAGTCGATTATTTAGTGTATAATGAAGTACAGTACCAGCAATTTCTAAGGCTGAGACAGGGACGCAGGCGTGAACACAAAGTGGAGGGGGTGCAAAAGAAGGGGGCATGATGGAGACTGCGTGGGCACTCGGGGGCGCAGTGGCGGAGGGGGGTGCGATGGAGATGGGCACACGGGCACCTGCATGCGCATTCGCTATGGTTTGTCCACCACGGTGCATTGGTGTCACCATGCATATCACCAGATTAAAACTGGATCATGGCATGGACACAGGGGCGCCATAGGACGTTGTGTGCACATGTGGGGCAGGCAATTGGGTAGTGCTGTGTGCCCTGGCGTGCATGCACTGCGAGCCAGACCAATAGAGGCACCATGTGAAGTTTTGAGCGTGTGCGAAGGGCGGGCTATGGGGGCGGGACAGGGTGGTTGAGTAGTGCTGTGCACCCTCATGTGCACATGCTGCAAGCCAGACCGATAGGGGCACCATGTGATGTTGTGTGCGCACGTGAAGGGCAGGCTATGGGGGTGGCACGGGCAGTTGAGTGCTGCAGGCAAGACTGAAGGGTGCGCTGGGTGGCATCACGTGCGCTGAGGGCTAGATCCATAAGGGCACCATGTATTCCATGTGTGCATGGAGACTGGCCAACAGGGGCGTGTCAGGCAGTGTCGCACGGGCTGCGAGGGAGGCCCACAAGGGTGCCATACGCACTTGCGAGGGCGGGCCAATGAGGGCGCATTGGGTGATGTTGCGCATGTTGTGGGGGAGGCCCACAAGAGTGGTGTACGCATGCGGCGCCATTATATCTGCCTGGCAGCGTGCGCGGTACCTCCGCCGTCCGCTTCCTCTTGTGCAGTCTCCCGCCGTCACTGTGATTGCGGATGGTGGGCGCACTTGGTCCGTCCACTGCAGGCGCTTGCTCCTCTGGGATGGCACATGTTTGGTCCCTGACGTTGTCTATATTGGGCGTGGCTGGGTGGGCACTCAGTCCGGTCTTCATTTCAAGAGCGCACGATGGAACAGGATGGGGCAACGTTGTTGTTGTCGGTGGGGGTGATGGGGATGGGTTGTTTGGAAACACATCCCTACCCTTCGCATTAGCCACAAAAGTTTCCACAAATTGAGTTTATTTCTGATAAATATTTTCGAGGATTATTTTAATTTTAATAATTTTGCTGTAATTTTACTATCTAGATTGAGTGTGAGCCAAAGCATTGGTCCGTCACGCCCATGGGAATCTGATGCGAAAATTCAAAAGCTCACAGTGCCTGTTCAATGAGTTGGCCCTTTCATTATTTGTACCTGTATCTACATGCATTATATAATATATATGAATTACAGTTGATGATTGATTAGATTGAGAAAACTGTATAAGGGTTTTAGGCAATGCCCGCCAGCGCTGCCAGTCAGGGTAAGATAGCATAGTATCATTAAGTGTGTGTACTTGATAGTTGACCGGTGGAGTTGGATGGGGGGATCTGCAGTCATCATTGATGGGAGGAGTGCTTGTGTTCATGGCAGGTGCCCGGCCTGGCACTGGCATGGCCGGAGTAGACCTGTAGTTAGTTCTCAGACATTCCAATGCCTCCTGTATACAGATCTCATATTATTAGATCGTTGATCACAAAAGCGAGTCGAGTCGTTCCTTTCCTTGGCAGGGAGTCTGTGTGGCTGGCATGACACGGACCAGCATGGTTTAGTCAGGTGGCAAACTTCAGCCACTTGGAGTGCAAAACATCAATCACCAATGCGGCATTGGTTGGCAAGCGTGACGAGAGCCAGGATTTTGTTCTCACAACACAGGGAAAATCACACAATAAAAAGGCTTGAATAATGTTAATACAGTGTATTTGATGCTATATACAAGGTTCGGTGTAAGTGGGACAAAAACTGGGCGAGATATTTGAAGTGTTCGACAAGGGGGGAGGGATAGTACAGTCAAAATTGTCATAATGCATACAATAATTGTCACGCTAGACTGGGCATGGCGGGTCTGTCGTCTGATGATCTGAGCATGTCGCTCTCTTTGATGGGGTTCTAGAGGATCTGGTGGTCTGCATTGGTTCTCTGGGTTGAAGTAATCGTCGAGCTCGATAGCCATGATTGTCACACTTCCAGAGGACCATGCAGCACAAGCGTCTTCGGGGATCTCGGGAGGCTTTCCCGGGTGACGTCGGACTGGGTGTCACACCGGCCCTAGTTTCTGTGGTAGAGTGGAGAAGAAAGGGATACAGAAATGGAAGGTCAGGCTTATGTAAGACAAGTTAGGGCTTCTGGATTGCAAGACCAAGTTGAGCTTGGTCTGTACTGCTGCGCACTTGGGTGCTTATATACAAGCGAACCAAACTGCTGACTAAGTAGGTACCTGGGCACTTAGTAATGCTATGTCATAGCTGAGTAAGTACTTGTGGGATCAGTAAGCAAGGTACTAAGATCAGTAAGCACAGAAGAAAAGCATCAGTCATTGTGTCATACATGAGTCACCCCCTATGAGTCACTGCTGTTGACATAATCCTACAGGGTCAAACAATGAAGTCCCGAGGTCGTGACAACAATTGAAGTTGGTTGGTTGGTTGGTTGTGCACTAAGGACTTGGCCATTACTTAACGGTTGCCTCCACTTAGTGGTAAATGCTGCTGGGTTCTAGAATGATGTTGATAGCTAGGTCTTGAGCAAACAATCACGGGCATGACTCACGTGTATTGTTTGTAGATAGAGGTTGCCCCTCCTCTTGACAGGGATCTATACTCTCGATAGATTGTGGGGGTGCAAGAGCCTAAGCAAACACTGCTCTTCACTGACTGCACGGGGTGAAGTGTGGGCGATCGCCTAGTGATCTAATTAATACCACATGTTGCTATCTGTTGCAACTTCTCTGTAACGTCGATAGTCCCAGTTAAGAGAACGCTAAAGATGAGGTCGATTGGAGGCTTCAAGTCCAATAGGATCTCCTTGCTCGGATGGGGGCGCAGAATCGACGCAGGCGATTCTGAGTGGAGTTGGTGTCTGAGTGACAATAAGTTCCTAATAAGGAACTGGGGTTTCTGGATATAGCAGTGAAGAGTTGCATCAGCTCTAAGTCGCTTTAGAAGACTCTTTCAAAGGCTTTGAAAGAGCTCAAGTGGAAAGGGGAAGTTGGGGTTTTTAAGCTTTCTAAGATTCACTCAATTATTACAGTGAACGATGTCTTGTATTGTACAAGAGACCAAGCTTAAGGCTTTAGTCTCACTCTAAGGGGGCCTTATATACTAGAGTACTACTGTGGCTGTACATATGCCACTCTGTGACGCGTCCTCGTGGCAAGGTGTTGTGCTGAAATGCTTGGTGCTAGGTATGTAGTAAGCCTCTATGAGTAAGTACTATGAAACTGGTCAGCAGAATTAGGTAATGAGTCAGCAGAATTATGAAACACATATTAGTAGCTGTAGATTAGTAAGCAGCCGAAGGGATATGAGTCTGAGGCAAGGCAGTCCAAGCATAATAGAGATATAGTAATGTAAGGAGGGGGTGAGGTGGAGGCAGCTTGGTGCCGGAGCGTGGGAAAGTAGGTTACCATAAAAGGAAGGAGAACATGATGTAAGCAGAACCAGTCCGGAGAAAATAATGGTACAGGTACAAGTCCACAACATCCAGTGTGCCATTGAGGAACACCAACTTGATGTCCATCTGGTGGATCTCCCAATCCTCTAGTGCGGCCAATGCTAGTAAGAGTCACAAGGACTCAAATCTGGCAACTGGGGAGAAAGTTTCATCATAATCTATACCCCTATTTGTGTGAACCCTTTTGCTACCAACCATGTGCAAAAGTGTCCATCTGCTTTGCGCTTGAATACCCATTTAGACTTGATGGCCTTGCGGCCTGGTGGCAAGTCAATGAGCTTCCACATTCCATTTTTGGCAAGTCTGTCCATTTCGTATTGACACACACGCTGCCATTCATTGGCTAAGTCCGATCACATCACTTCCTTGTAAGTAAATGGATCTCGATATTCAGCAGCTGCCAAGAGTGCCAAGTGCCCAAGTCACCCAGTTGCGGGATTGTGTTCCATGTTATCCAACCCAAAGTATCTAGGATTCTTCGGTGGATTATCCCAGAGGCAATGACCCTCCTCAACCGGAGGAGGTCCTGCTGGAGGCCCAAATGAGGGACCCGGCAGCAAGGAGTGCGGATGCATTGGAGGATCTCTCCAAATGCATGTGGCGCGAGGGCAGGCAGGGGGTGAGGATGCTGGTGGATGGGAAGGAGAAGTGTGGAAGACTGTGCTATCGTGAGTTAGTGGAATGGAGGGATTCGGGGGTGTGCACGGTGGTTTGGGGCTGACGTGTGGAGGCATTGGACTGCCCCAGGAAGGTGTGAGACCATCAGGCTCAAGCAGGGGAATAGGAAGAGTGACCGGTCCATCAAGGACCAAGGGTTGCGGAGGCGGAGTGTACGGCACGCTGCTCACCTTCACAGGAAAGGAGCTCTTGTCAAATGTCACGTCACAAGACAGGACGATCACCCGGGTATCTGAATTCCATAGCTGGTAACCCTTAGAACCCAGTGCATGCCCGACAAGTGTCATCTCGATCAACCGGGGATCGAGCTTCTGACACTTGTCCTCAGGCACATGCACATATGCCTTACATCTGAAGACGCGAAAGTAGGAGATGTCCGGAACATGTCTGGAACTCCATAGCTCATGTGGGGTCCGCCACCCAAGAATGCGTGTGGGAGTGCGATTATACGTATGCACTGCAGCATCCACTGCGAGCTCCCAGAAGCTGAGTGATAAGCTGGCGCTGTGTAACATAGAGCGTGCTTTGTCTAAGATAGTGCGATTCCATCACTCCGCTACACTGTTCTGTTGTGGTGATCCTGGCATTGTTAATCTGTGCTCAATTCCCTTATCTTGCAAGATAGATTGCAGGGCATGTGATAGGTATTCTCCTCCATGATCAGGGTGCAGCACAAGCAGATGCTCGGAAGTCTGATTCTCAGCCCAAGCCAAGAAAGTTTTGAATGCTGCTGTGCACTGATCTTTGGATTTGAGAAAGTAGACTACCCCAAACTGGGAGTAATCATCGATAAATGTTGCAATATACTGTGTGCCCTGAATTGATCTTGTCTGCATCAGCCCGGCTAGATCACTATGTACAATCTGTAACCACCAGTCTGAGCACTTGGCCGAAGCCGAGAAGGGTAATTGAGACTGCTTCCCCAGCTCACAACTGGAGCATGGCGATCGATTGCAATTGGTTGAAGCATCTATAGATATTCCTTTTACAGAATCATGATGCCATGCAAGGGCATTGTGAGACATATGCCCCATGCACTGATGCCAGATCTCCAAGGGTACGGATGCTCCAGTGAGCGCATGCAGGGTGGGCTCGGAGACATCAAACCAGAACAGGTTGTGCTTGAGGTAGCCCTGCATGACTTTCTGTCCATGGATGAATATATCTATATCAAAGCCAGTCCCCTCAAAGATGACTTTGCCACCCTTCCAGAGGACTGCGCTGACTGAGAAGTAACACGATTCTGCATCTGGGATGTGCATAACATCTTGTAAGGTAAGCTGGACGTTCTGGTTCCCTCCAGTGGGGTAAGCAACCACTGATCCAGAGCCGATCTGTTTTAACACAGTGCGACCGCCAAGGCTAATGCTGCCTTTGGCCGGGGTCCATGGCACGAAGTCCAGACGATAAGGACTGATGTGATGCATGGCTCCGGAGTCCACCATCCACTGGGACCATGCTGCTGTGTAAAGGGAAACTATGATTTCATTATTGCTATCCTGATCCAACACTTCAGTAATGGTAGCGGTACTTGGGACTATGTGCGCATTGACTGCTTTACTAGTAGTCTGTGCTTTCTCCGCTTTCTCCTTTGCTCCCGCATCCTTTTTCTTCTTTCGGCATTCATTAGCTTTGTGCCCAGCTTTCTAACAATAAAAGCATTTGTATTTGGGCTTATTGCTTTTGTTCTTGCCTGAAGAAGTAACTTTATTGAGAGATGTGGAAGGCCCGGACCAACAACCTTCCTCATTGAGAAGTCATTCCTGGATCGTCTGTGGGGAAAGATCTGTTGGAGCACCAGTTGCCAAGATAGTTGAGGCAATGGCCAAGTACAAATCGGGTAATGCCTTGATCAGTATGAAACTAAATTGTAGATCGGTTATCTGCATATTGTTGTTCTGGAGGGTAATGCGGGTGTCGTTAAGCTTCTGCAGCTGGGGGAGTAAGGGCATGCCTTCATCTAGTGCAGTGCCTGTTAGGGCGACCCATGTATTGAACACGGACATAGATCCAATGCCTCCGTAGATCCGCTTGAGTTCATCCCACTTGATCTTGCAAGTAGGGAAGTGGCTGTCATCAGAGATGCAGGTCCATACATCCTTCTGCATGTACATTTCAAATACTCCGATAAGCATTTGTCCAGTAGTGTGCCAAGCAGCAGCTTTGGTGGCATCAGCGGGGGCAGTAGATACTGTGAGGTGATCCCGGAGGCCATTCATCCAGAGCAGTGCTATCATGCACGAAGACCAGATAGCCCAGTTGGATCCATTAAGGATCTCCATTGTAGCTGCAGGGGGGAATGAGATTGAGGGTGTCATTGTGTTATCTATCAGATCACTTCAGATCTATGCGACGATTTCTAGATCTGGGTAGAGGAGCAGTCAGACCCAGGATCGAAGATCTAGCCAAACCCCTGGCATATCAACTGTACTCCCTGAATCTGATAGATCCAGTCCCCCGGGCCGCATGTGCAATGATACTGTGGACTATCCCTAAGCTAGCTAGTGCACCACAGTTGTGATGAGCCCAAGTGCTCAAGGGAGTGACTACCCCTGGCCTTGTTCTAGACCCAAGAACTGTGCCCCATGAGGGAGTTGACAGCCAACTGTTCAGTGGGCAAATAGTCCCCGGGGGGGGGCTGGGTGGTGTAGTGGGTGCAGCCGGGGTGGTTCCCATAAGGCTGTGGGTTCGAAACCGCACCCTCCCCTTCCCTAACAAGGTCCTTGCGGGGCCTGGCCAGGCATGGTCTGCTGAGATCAGCTAGAGATAAGGGGTCTGTAAGTCCAGGAACTGGGAAATAAAAACCAGCCAACCCAACTGGTAGGGACACCTGCCAGTCAATGGGACAGGCCACCTGGCGCCCAAGATCTGGAGAGAGGTTTGGGTGGTTAGTCTAGTGGACTCTGAGGGGGACCATTAAGCAGAGTGGGGACCTGTGGTCCGGGACCACCCTGGTCAAACTGGGCAAGGCAAGGACTCAGGACACACTGCGGATCTGCGGACATGATCCATCATCAAAGCAGGTGCCTGGGGATGGGAATGGTTGTAAAGCCCGGGCCGTGGCAGAATGGGATAGTCCCCCTCCTCTGGCCGGAGAGATCTAACTCCCTTGTCGGTCACACAGTGAATAATACACTCATGTGGCTTAAGTTGAATCTGCCCACATGCCCTGGTTAAGGCATGGCAGGCACTCGCAAGAGGATCTTTGGGGAAGGGATACCAATGAGGGAAAAATGGTGGGTGCAGTCTGAGATATGGCTGTGGGTTCGAAACCTAAGTACCTCGGTATTTTCCCAGCCAAAACAGAGAAAGAGAACCCCCCACCAGGTCAATCAACAAGCGACAAAACCAGAGAAAGCAAACTCGTGCAGCGGACCAAATGGCCATTACGAACTTCTACGGCCCAAGTGCAAGCCAGGTAAGCCCTGCCTCCCCGGATACCCATGACCCCAGCAGCGAAGCCGGGATAGCAAACACTGCTCCCCCTCAACCATACATCCCGGAAGAAGACCTATACTATGACCCCTCAGGATGGTAGGAAGCAACAATGCACAGGCAACTAACAGAGATAACAGCTTCACTATCTGGCAACAAAATGTGAATAAATCAAAGATCTGCCAACACGACTTAATAAGTAGCGCAAGACTAGCGAAGCATGGCATAGATGTGGTAGCCCTACAGGAGCCAGCTATCAACACCTGGGGCACCACTATCGCAACAAGGGACTGGAGGGTCGTCTACCCCTTCACCCACCAAAAAAACCCAAACAAAACTCGATCGGTAATGTTAATCCACACGAACACACATACTAACAATTGGTCACAGATCGACATAGACATGGGCGACATTACAGCAGTTAGATTTACCGGTTCGTGGGGCTCCCTAACCCTGTGTAACATATATAATGACTGCAATCACAACGGCACGATCGAACTCCTAAACGAGTTCCAGAAGAGGATAGACAGAGAAAGGGAAAGTGAGACCGACAATGCGCACCTCATATGGTTGGGTGACTTCAACAGACACCACCCCCACTGGATAACCTGGACAACAGCAGGCTGTTCACAGCCGAAGCGATAGACAATGCAGAGCGTCTCATCAGCGTCGTAGCGGATGCAGGCCTCGACCTGGCCCTCCCTCCCAGGATCCCCACGCACCAGCATAACGTGTCTAAACGGTGGTCCAGACTAGATCACATCTTCCTCTCTGAGCATTCCTTCGATGCTCTGCTCTCCTGCGAAGCCCTGACAGACAACCTAGGTCCCAACACAGATCATCTACCAGTGGTCACAAAACTAGACCTGGAAATTGCGAACGCCCCGGCGAAGAAACTCCCAAATTTCCGAAATGTAGACTGGGATAAATTTCAGGAAACTCTGGGGACACAGCTACAGTGCTGCGGGATACCCTCATTTATCCGCACCCAAGGTGACCTTGACTCAACTTGCGCAGCACTAACCATAGCGATCCAGGAAACAATAGCACGTGAAGTCCCGGTCATGGACCTCGGCCCCAAATCCAGACGCTGGTGGACTAAGGAGCTAACCCAGTTACGACACTTAGCAAACAAGCTAGGCAGACAAGCAAGCAAGCTCAAGCATCGCCCTAATGATCCTGTCCATGCTGAAAGCACCAACGCCAAAAAAGAGTATGCCAAAGCTATAGAATATAATAAATTAAACCACTGGAGGGACTGGCTTGAAAAAGCAAGCGATCCAGATATTTGGACGGCACATAGGTACATTTCGGCACCTGCATCGGATGGTAGCGCGACCAGGATACCAACGCTCATATCCTCCGCTGGCGGGGTGGAGGTTACGGCTAGCACAAATGAAGACAAAGCCACCCTACTGGCTAAGGGCTTCTTCCCATGCAAGCCCCCTAACCTCCCACAAATCGCACAGGAATACCTGTACCAAGACCCAGCATGCACTCTAGACGAGATCACAAGAGAGCAGATCCACAAGAAATTGGGGAAACTCAAACCCTACAAGGCCCCTGGGCCAGACGGCATACCCAATATTGTCCTATCGAAGTGCGCTGACCTCTTAATTGACAGACTATTCCACATATACACAGCAATAGTCAAGAGAAACCTATACTACGCGCCCTGGAAGCAGTTCACAACGGTAGTCTTGCGTAAGCCAGGAAAGCCTAGATACGACACCCCAAAAGCCTACAGACCGATAGCTCTCCTCAACACGCAGGCTAAGGTCCTCACGGCAATAATTGCGGATCAACT
>QLOT01001682.1:0-10261 GCA_003313875.1 Russula aff. compacta
TATATCTCCTTATCTGGGCAAGACGTCTCGGGCACTACTACTATCGCAGCACAAGGCGTGCTTACACTGCATCAGCGAGCGCCATGTACTCAGCATGAGTTGTGCTCTGCGCTACAGTCTTCTGCTTGCGCGATGTCCATGAAATAGCACTGCCAGCTAGCAAGTAGACATAGCCAGATGTGGAGTGATAGTCGTCGGCCTGATCCCCAAGACTGGAATCAGAGTAGCCATGACGTCCATCTCCCCGCGATCCATCATAACGTAGCCTAAGATCTGAAGTGCCTCTAAGATAAGATAAGACATACTTCACAAGGCGTAGATGGTGAGGTGAGGGATTTGAGGCATACTGCATGAGGCGCAAGACTGCAAAAGAAATGTTGGGGCGCGTGCCAATCTGTACATAGAGGAGGCTGCCAATGATCTGCTGGAAATGCTTGATCTCCGAGGCAGTGGCTTGTCCATCGTGCTGCACGAGATGCACTTCAGCGCCTGCAGGAAGGGGGGTACGCATGGATCTGCCATTCCGAAGCGTGCAAGGATCTCCGAGATGTAACGGGATTGATCTAGCTCCAGTAACTGGATTGATCTGTCGCGCTTGATCCGGACTCCGAGATAAGAGTCGATCTCGCCTAGATCAGTCATGTCATACCGGTCCGCGAGCGCAGATTTGATCCGCGTGATCTCCTTGATCTTATCGCCGAGCAACGTGATATCATCGACATAGAGGATTATAATGACTAGACCCTCCCCTTCTTGGCGAAGATATACGTATATGCCCGCATCAGAGTGCGTGCGCGTGAAGCCGAGCTCAATGAGAACTCCATGGAATAACAGATTCCATGCGCGCGAGGCTTGCTTGAGACCATAGATTGCCTTGATCAGAAGGCAAACTTTGGTCGGGTGGTCAGGATCGATGAAACCTTCGGGTTGCTCCATAAAGATCTCCTCGTCCAGTGTGCCATTGAGGAACACCGACTTGACATCCATCTGGTGGATCTCCCAATCTTCTAGCGCAGCCAACGCTAGTAGTAGTCGCAAAGACTCAAATCTGGCAACTGGAGAGAAGGTTTCATCATAGTCTATACCCTGTATTTGTGTGAACCCTTTTGCTACCAACCGCGCGCAAAAGCGTCCATCTGCTTTGCGCTTGAATACCCATTTAGACTTGACGGCCTTGCGGCCCGGCGGCAAGTCGACGAGCTTCCACATTCCATTTTTGGCAAGCGCGTCCATTTCATATTGACACGCGCGCTGCCATTCATCGGCTAAGTCCGATCGCATCGCTTCCTTGTAAGTAAGTGGATCTTGATATTCAGCAGCTGCCAAGAGTGCCGAGTGCCCAAGTCGTCCAGTCGCGGGATTGTGTTCCACGTTATCTGGCCCAAAGTACTTAGGATTCTTCGGCGGATTATCCCGGAGGCGACGACCCTCCTCGGCCGGAGGAGGTCCTGCTGGGGGCCCGAACGAGGGACCCGGCAGCGAAGAGTGCGGACGCGTCAGAGGATCTCTCCGGACGCGCATGGCGCGAGGGCAGGCAGGAGGCGAGGATGCTGGTGGATGGGAAGGAGGAGTGTGGAAGACTGTGCTATCGCGAGTTAGTGGAACGGAGGGATTCGGGGGTGTGCGCGGTGGTTCGGGGCTGATGCGCGGAGGTGTCGGACTGCCCCGAGAAGGTGTGGGACCATCTGGTTCACGCAAGGGGATAGGGACTGTGACCGGTCCATCAAGGACCAAGGGTTGCGGAGGCGGAGCGTGCGGCGCGCTGCTCGCCTTCGCTGGAAAGGAGCTCTCGTCGAATGTCACGTCGCGAGACAAGACGATCGCCCGGGTATCTGAATTCCATAGCCGGTAACCCTTTGAACCCGGCGCATACCCGACAAGTGTCATCTCGATCGACCAGGGATCGAGTTTCCGATGCTTGTCCTCAGGCACATGCACATATGCCTTACATCCGAAGACACGAAAGTAGGAGACGTCTGGAACATGTCCGGCACTCCATAGCTCGTGTGGGGTCCACCACCCAAGAACGCGTGTGGGAGTCCAATTGTATGTATGCACTGCAGCATCCGTTGCGAACTCCCAGAAGCTGAGGGACAAGCTAGCGCTGTGTAGCGTAGAGCGCGCTTTGTCTAAGATAGTGCGATTCCATCGCTCGGCTACACCGTTCTGTTGCGGTGATCCTGGCATCGTTAATCTGTGTTCAATTCCCTTATCTTTCAAGATAGATTGCAGGGCGCTGGATAGGTATTCCCCTCCGCGATCAGAGTGCAGTGCGAGCAGGCGCTCGGAAGTCTGATTCTCAGCCCAAGCCAAGAAAGTCTTGAACGCTGCCACGCACTGATCTTTGGATTTGAGGAAATAGACTACCCCAAACCGGGAGTAATCATCGATAAATGTTGCAATATACAGTGCGCCCTGAATTGCTCTTGTCTGCATCGGCCCGGCTAGATCACTATGTACGATCTGTAATCGCCGGTCCGAGTGCTTGGCCGAAGCCGAGAAGGGTAATCGAGACTGCTTCCCCAGCTCACAACTGGAGCATGGCGATCGATTGCGATCGGTTGAAGCGTCTATAGATATTCCTTTTACGGAATCATGATGCCGCGCAAGGGCATTGTGAGACATATGCCCCATGCGCTGATGCCAGATCTCCAAGGGTACGGACGCTCCTGTGAGCGCATGCAGGGTGGGCTCGGAGACATCGAACCAGAACAGGTTGTGCTTGAGGTAGCCCCGCGTGACTTTCCGTCCGTGGATGAAAATATCAAAGCCGGTCCCCTCAAAGATGACTTTGCTGCCCTTCTGGAGGACCGCGCTTACTGAGAAATAGCGTGATTCCGCATCCGGGACGTGCATAACATCTTGCAAGGTAAGCCGGACGTTCCGGTTCCCTCCGGTGGGGTAAGTAACCACCGATCCAGAGCCGATCTGTTTTAATACAGCGCGACCACCGAGGCTAACGCTGCCTGTGGCCGGGGTCCATGGCGCGAAGTCCAGACAATAAGGACTGATGTGATGCGTGGCTCCGGAGTCCACCATCCACCGGGACCGCGCCGCTGCGTAAAGGGAAACCTGTATTTCATTATTGCTATCCTGATCCGACACTTTGGTAATGGTAGCGGTACTCGGGACTATGTGCGCGTTGACTGCTTTACTAGTAGTCTGCGCTTTCTCCGCTTTCTCCTTCGCTTCCGCATCCTTTTTCTTCTTTCGGCATTCGTTAGCTTTATGCCCAGCTTTCTGACAATAAAAGCATTTATATTTGGGCTTATCGCTCTTGTTTTTGCCCGAAGAAGTGACTTTATTGAGGGACGCGGAAGGCCCAGACTGACGACTTTCCTCATTGAGAAGTCGTTCCTGGATGGTCTGTGGGGAAAGATCCGTCAGAGCGCCAGTTGCCAAGATAGTCGAGGCAACGGCTGAGTACAAATCGGGTAATGCCTTGATCAGTATGAAACTGAATTGTAGATCGGTAATCTGCATATTATTGTTTTGGAGGGTAACGCGGGCGTCGTTGAGCTTTTGCAGCTGTGGGAGTAAGGGCGCGCCTTCGTCTAGCGCGGTGCCTGTTAGGGCGACCCATGTATTGAACGTGGACATAGATCTGACGCCTCCGTAGATCTGCTTGAGTTCATCCCACTTGATCTTGCAAGTAGGGAAGCGGCTATCATTGGAGACGCAGGTCCATACATCCTTCTGCGTGTACATTTCAAATACTCCGATGAGCATTTGTCCGGTAGCGTCCCAAGTGGCTGCTTCGGTGGCATTGGCGGGAGCAGTAGATACTGTAAGATGATCCCGGAGGCCATTCATCTGGAGCAGTGCTATCATGCGCGAGGACCAGACGGCCCAGTTAGATCCATTAAGGATCTCCATCGTAGCTGCAGGGGGGAATGAGATTGAGGGTGTCATTGTGTTATCTATTAGATCGCTTTGGATCTATGCGACAATTTCTAGATCTGGGTAGAGGAGCAGTCAGACCCAGGATCGAAGATCTAGCCGAACCCCTGGCGTATCAACTGTACTCCCTGAATCTGATAGATCCAGTCCCCCAGGCCGCGCGCGCGATGATACTGTGGACTATCCGTAAACTGGCTAGCGCACCGCAGTTGTGATGAGCCCAAGTGCTCAAGGGAGTGACTACCCCTGGCCTTGTTCTAGACCCAAGAACTGCGCTCCACAAGGGAGTCGACAGCCAACCGTTCAGTGGGCAAATAGTCCCTGGGGCCTCCCACCCGGTTTCCTATCATGGCAGTAAGGCTGCATCCGGCTTGTCCGCGCTTGGCGCATGTCTGTTTCCCCGGGCTATATTAGATGTATCGTAGATGTATTTGCGCGCGGGCCGAGAGAATACTCGTGAGTGCTTCAGCGCCGCCGCGCTCCCTCACACCGCTCATGGGAAACCCTGTGAGGGGTCCAGTCTATGCCAATCCGGCGGCTCCAGCGGGCCGCAGAAGTGAGGTTTTTGGACGCAAGT
Source organism: Russula aff. compacta (assembly GCA_003313875.1). NCBI lineage: Eukaryota > Fungi > Basidiomycota > Agaricomycetes > Russulales > Russulaceae > Russula > Russula aff. compacta. The sequence goes on from QLOT01001682.1 coordinate 4,478, forward strand.
GGAACAGAGACTCGCCTTGTTGGAGTAGTTTATCTGCGTGATTTAATTGGTTAAGGGAACTTGTGTGAGATCTTCTTCTTTGGATTTAGGGCTGGGGCGCAGGGCCCATAACCTGATGAAGCACAGCGAGGTTTAAAGATAAGATAACGCTAAAGAGATAGCGTTCAGATGTGGGGACACAATCTAAGATTATATATTTACCTAAAGAGATAGCGCTAGTACACGCGCGTTAGTATCTGTAGGTAGCAATACAATAAGGAATACTCACTTCAGATGTGGGGACACAATCTAAAGTGTTACTATCGTAAGAGGCGTCCTTAAGTACAGTAAAACTAGGGTAAGGAGTGTGCAATATAGGGCATAAGGCCCAGCATAGTAGGGAGCGTTATCATATATGAGATGTCTCTAATCATTAATCTATATTACGCGTATCGTAACAATTCATGAGATCGATCGTGGAGTCCGATCACGCTAAGCAAGGCGATCGAGGCCGATTGCCTAAATTGGTCAGACGCGTGGATACGCGCTCCGACGCCAAATTGGGCATACCGACGCCAACCTGGTTGGCACTGGTCCGCCTCAAGCCCTGATCCGGCTCAACAACGAGTACTAATAATAACTATGCCAGCGCATTACTCCACTATGACTATGTCACGGCGCGGCTAGCCACTAGGCTACGTGAACCGCGGGGACATCAGGAGTTGAGGATAGAGCCCAAGGATAGGGTCTGGTGAGACCCTGGAGGGCTGATAGGCGATGAAGAGCCCAAGGAAGGAGCTTGGTGAAGCTTCAGAGGGCAGACGAGGTGTTGAGGATCGGTAAGTATAGATGATGGACGTTCTCTCCAGGATTCGGCACGCGCGGACCGGCTATGCGGTCACGGTCCGGCGCACGCGATACCGCATGGACTATGGCTTCTAGGATGCCCTAGGAGCAGGATGACGAAGACAGAGCCCTGGAGTAAGCAGGATGACTGTGCATGACTAACGGTTAGTCAGAGGCGATGAGTAAGAGCTTTGGAAGCTCTTTAGTATCTCTCAGCATCAGTCAGCGCTTTAGTCAGTGCGCTGGATTAGGACTTCTGCTTTGTGAGCAGTCTAGTTGCTTACTGATTGTTCTCTCTTATGTTCCTGATTACTATACGCTCACTACTGTCGCATTACTGTACCATAGTTCGGACTACCGGCCCTTAAGGCCGAGATATATAAGCGCATTAGGCGCTGGGCTAGAGACTCTCTAAGTCGAGTCTCCTGTCCGCCCTGTACGCCTCCTTGTCTAGGAGAATACAGCGTTTGTGACCTAGTCACCCCAGGGGGAGATTCGTGGCTTGTTTACCTTTCCTCGCAAAGTGGGACTTGCGAGTGTTGTACTTAGTATTTCCAACGTTACTCAGGTCACGGCCTCGACCGGTGACATTAGACTCGACTTCTTATCCATCCACGACTCCCCAAGAGACTGGGAAGACACGATGTTACCGCCTATGGTATTACAATACATGCGACAGGAAGTCCTCAAGCAAGAGGCCGAAGAATTGAAAAGAGAGCAACAACGAGAGACGAAAACCTCATCGGAGAAAGAAGTGGCAGCGAAGATGCCAAAGATATTCGAGGGAAACCCCTCTGAAGCTGAGAATTTCATCTATCAATGTGCAGCATACTTTATGGCTCATGACGACGAACCAGCACTAGCTTCTCCAGTCTCGAGAGCCGCCCTTACGCTCGCCTATATCAGAGGTGGAGCAGTAGACGAATGGGTCGACCAACAGCTGGATTGGTTAGAGAAACAGGATCGCGAGGACCCGCTTGTGGGCGAAGCCTTTGTACAGGCCTTCTTCGAGCAATTCGTACCAAAGGGACGATGGCAGAGTGATGCCAGAGTAAAGATGAAGTGGCCTTTCGTAGATGAGTACATCACAGACTTCGAGAAGGCCTATGACACTGGCAAACGACCCTTGAAGGGAATAGAGCGTGTGGAACGCTTTATCAAAGGACTCGCTCCGAGTGTAAAAGCAAGAATGCCTGCAGGGTTCCAAACCTACGAAGCGGCTAAAGACAGGGCCATCCGGATCGTTGGGGCGAACAAAATCCTCCAGCGATGGTGCAAAAGGAATAGCACAGTATGGACCAGCGCAAAGGGGACTCCCCAAGGCGTGCTCACCCCATCACGAAAAAACGATGCCCAGCCTCAGATCCTTACAAAGGAAGAACGGAGGCGTCAAAAGAAAGCTAGGCAAAGATGGAACCAAAAGGTCGCATCGCTGGAACAACCTCAAGAAGAGGAGGGATACCTGTTTAACGATGCCCGTAGTACGTATACGACGTCCTCGGAAGAGGATAAATCCACGCTTGAGATGTCGCAGGAGTTCCAAGAAGAAAGGTCGAGCACAAGCGTAGAGACGACCCCATCACTCGACGATCTATGTAACCAATTGGAAGACCTGACAATTGAAGACCGCGACGCGGTGCTGACCCGTTTGTGTAAAGCGCATCAAGCGCCGTACGATACAATGATCCAATCCGCGTGGAGAAAGAGAAGTGATAAGGAAGGCATCTATCTCTCGATCCGAAAGTCTATGCAGCTGCGTACTTTCATCCACCTCTCACACAAAAGAGACGAAGCTATCACACTCTTGGACTCAGGAGCAACAGAAAATTTCATCCATGAGGATTATGCGCAACAGTTGAAACTCCCGGCCAAACGATTAAAGGAACCGCGACCAGTGTACAACGTCGATGGCACGTTGAACAAGAATGGAAGCATCAGTCATTATACAGATCTAGAGATGCAAACAGGACACCAGAGAACGAAGTTGCGTTTCTTCCTCACTAACTTAGGAGACCAAAAGATGATATTAGGGTATCCTTGGTTCGCTGCAACGCAACCCAACATCGACTGGGCACGAGGGTGGATCGATGCTGAACAGCTACCCCTTATCCTTCGCACATTAGACAAAGAGAAAATGAAGATCGGCATGTGTGACAATACTCCGGCGGGAAGACGAACGGTGCACCACCCATACGTACCACCGAACGGCTCATTATATATAGCAAAGGTTCGAATAGCCAAGAAGAGCCCAGTCACGAACAAAAAGCAGACGTTGGCATCAAAGCTGGCGGAACAAGCAGGATCACAAAAAGGGAGCAAGGAAGTGCCAGATAAGTACAAACATCACTCCCATGTCTTCAGTGAAGAAGCTGCGCAACGCTTCCCAGATACGAGGATCTGGGACCATGCAATCGAACTAAAGCCCAACGCCCCTGCAACGATCCCAGGAAAAATATATCAACTCACCCAAGACGAACAGAAAGCACTTCTCGACTTCGTGAAAGAGCAACAAGCGAAAGGATACATCCGTCCCTCGAAAAGCCCCTATGCAGCACCCTTTTTCTTCATCAAAAAGAAAGACGGAAAGCTACGACCAGTACAAGACTACCGACGCCTCAATGAGTGGACCATCAAGAACCGATACCCGCTGCCCCTCATCCCTGAACTTATAGCGAAGGTACAAGGTGCAAAACTCTTCACGAAGTTCGACGTACGCGCGGGATACAACAATGTCCGCATTAAGAAGGGAGACGAATGGAAAGCTGCGTTCATCACTAATCAAGGGCTGTTCGAACCCACCGTGATGTTCTTTGGACTGACGAATTCACCAGCGACGTTCCAGACCATGATGAACGCCATATTCGCCCAGGAAGTGGCAGAAGGATGGCTAGTCGTCTACATGGACGACATGCTGATTGCCACCAGGGACGACTCGAAATTCCACGAAGAATGCGTCCACCGGGTGTTAGAAAAGCTGCAGCAACACGACTTATACCTCAAGCCAGAAAAATGCGCCTTTGAACAACGCAAAATCGAGTTCCTAGGAGTCGTACTGGAAAATGGCACGGTACAAATGGACCCAGCTAAGTTAAAGGGCGTCGCAGACTGGCAACCACCACAGAACGTCACTGACGTACGTGCCTTCCTGGGCTTCACCGGATTCTATCGATACTTCGTCCAAAATTACTCTAACATCGCGCGCCCCCTCATACAACTAACGAAGAAGAGCGCAACCTTCAAATGGACAGAAGAATGCCAAAAGGCCTTCGAACACCTCAAAACACTTATGTGCAGCCGTCCCATTCTACGACAACCAGACTACACCAAGGCCTTCTTCCTTGCAACAGACGCCTCGGCATACGGCGTGGGAGCCGTACTCTCGCAGGAGGGAGAAATTAACCCCCGCACTCACAAGCCAATGCTCTGCCCAGTCGCGTACTACTCAGCCACCTTCACTCCAACTCAACGCAATTACGACATCTATGAGAGAGAGTTCCTAGGAGTTTACATGCCGCTCATGAAGTACAGAGCGCATCTCGCGGCTACGGAAACTCCTGTCACCATCCTCACGGATCATGCTAATCTATTACATTGGAAGACACCTAGGAAGGTCAATCGACGCGTTGCACGTTGGTTCTCAGACCTTCAAGACTTCAACCTCGTCTTCAAGCATGTCCCAGGCAAGATCCACACAGCACCAGACATGCTGTCACGACCACCAGGTGTAGACAAAGGGGAACACGACAATGAAGCTGTAACACTGATTTCCCCTGAACTATTCATCAAAACAACCATCGCTACACCGCGCGCCATTGTTGGTCAAGTATGGGAAGCACAAGAAAGGAACCACAGCGAGATGGAAGAGTGGTGCGACACAAAAGGAGTCAGGAAGATACCAGAAGGATACGTAAAAGATAATAAGTGGGCAGTGCCCACGGACATACAGCTAAGGCGTGACATTCTAGCTCAATATCACGACTCACCAACTGCAGGGCACCCCGGAAGAGACAATACAATCGCACTGGTCTCCCAGCACTACTGGTGGCCCAGCATGAACGCCTGGATCGAGCGATATGTCAAGGGGTGCGCCCCATGCCAGCAAAACAAAATACGCACCTCAAAAGCAAAAATACCACTCTATCGCATCCCAGGGGATCCTAGCGAACGCCCCTTCAGCACCATTGCCATGGACCTGATCACACAACTCCCCACATCCAATGGGAAAGATGCGATACTAACAATAGTCGACCAAGGATGTTCGCGAGCAGCGCTGTTCATCCCCTGTAACACGACGATCACAGGCGAAGGCATAGCTAAGTTATACCTTCAACATATTTTCCCTTGGTTCGGAGTGCCCTCAAGAATGATTTCAGACAGAGATCCACGCTTTACATCACACTTCGCCACTGCCCTCACTACCAAACTGAAAATCAGTCGAAACATTAGCACGGCCTTCCACCCACAGACGGATGGACTCTCGGAGCGCAAGAATCAATGGGTGGAACAATATCTACGCCTCTATACAACGGCACGGCAAGATGACTGGGATGAATGGCTCCCCATCGCGTCCTTCGTGCACAATAGGTGGCCAAACGCCACCACAAAGCTGAGTCCTCATGACGTGCTACTAGGATACACACCGATGGCAGCAGAAGCTATCACCCCAGAAACAAACAATGCAACAGCAGAAGACAGACAGACGCTCCTCAAAGAACATAGAAGTGCAGCGGTACAGGCCCTCAACCAAACAGCACAGACAACACCCTCTGCACAGTACACAGAAGGAGAACAGGTCTGGCTTGAAGCTAAGTTTCTCACACTTCCATACCAATCGGCCAAACTTGCCCCTAAGCGTCACGGCCCCTTTAAAATCCTCAGACAAATCTCCCCAGTCGCCTACAAACTCGAACTGCCTGCCGCGTGGACCATCCATCCGGTGTTTCACGCCTCCCTACTGAC
>QLOT01001685.1:0-10397 GCA_003313875.1 Russula aff. compacta
TAATCTTATCATATCTTATCACGGATCTCTAGATCCGCGCATTCCGTGCGCTCACATTTCCAACACAGATGCCATAATGCTCAACAACATTGAGGGTAATGAGCTAGCTTCCGTCACGCAGCATTTGCATAAGTGCTGGAGGAGCAAAGGAAAGAAGTTCCTGCTTGAAACAAGCGGAGGCATAAATGAAAAAGTAACTTGCACAAATATGCCATTGCCAGTGAGTGAGATCCTACATTGCGCAGTGGATGAATGGTCATTTCTAGGCAGAGATCGAATTCTTGATCCAGAGCTCTGCGCGCCACTCGTGCTGCATATTGACTTCAGTTTGAAGATCCAGATACCTCCCAGGTGAACTTGTAATAGTTGTGTGTATGCAACTGGATCTAGCAAGTGCGGTTCCATCTCTATATACCAAACCGAGCCTACTGAAACCAGTACACAGATACAGGAACAGGAGTTCATAAAAAGACAAACTATGCCTTGTCAAGATAGGTAAAGTCAATATAATGTTTCCAGTCATCATCTTGGCAACTAGCATCAAATTCTCCGAGCTTCCCCTCAGCCTCACCTATGTCTGCACCACACCTCAACTCTGTAGACGAATCCGTGTAGTTAGGGAGAGGGGACAAAGTCCTCTCAATCTCCTCACGGGTTGGAGGACCTATCCTTGTTTCGCTTTGCGCAGCTTCAACGGCTGCGCTGTGCTCTAGATCGAGAGGATACTCCAGTGCCACCGATGGTCCTTCTTTGGCACACTCCTCTTCCGGCTTCTCAATCGTAAGTGAAGGTTCAGAAGGCAGCTCCGCTGTGTGTGGCTGCTCCATTGTAGGCACCTTCACAAGTAGCTCCATGAGCGGTGCTGTCACCTCCAAAAGAAGGTCCATCCTTCTCATCCAGTTGCCTGCCGCCGTCATCGGCTCAGATTCCAGTTGTGGTGTAGAAGGAAATAATTCAACCTGCTGCTCCACCGGAGGCATAGACTCAGGAATCGACACGATATTAGACAGCTCGTGTGCCTCCGCGGTGGAATCCTCCACGACAAGTGGGAGAGGATTGTCATCAATGGTCACCTGGCTGCTGCCACTGCCCCCCGCCCGGGTCCCCGCCTCACCTTCTACCCAAGATTTGCTATATCCCTCAATCCTCGGGAGGACTCTCTAGATGAGATTGATGGGGATTCCGCAGAGTCTGGGAATTTGAGAGATGTCCTGTGCTCTCTCTAGCAGGGACGATGGGCGTGTCTGCGCAGGGGTAGAACTGGATGAGGTGAGGGTGAGGGGGCTCTCCAGTCCATTGATGACCATGGGTGTAGTGGTTGTCCTGGCTTTAGACTTGGCCACCAGTGTGATGCGACGCTTATGGGCTTTAACGGGTGGAGGCTGATAATGAATCGCACCTGGCGGCTGGGGGACTGGCTTGGCTACCAGCATCCTCCCCGGACGAGCATATGCCAATGCATGTCCAGATTCCAGCATGTTTGGCTGAGATTGTGACTGTACTGTGGGCCGCCTAGCCATCACGTTTGACTTGGCGACGTGGGAAGGGGAGGGCTGCGTGCTGGCTGGAGGGGGATTAAACAACCCAGGGAATCGCCCGGATGCTTGGGCATGTGCTATGACTCTCAATGCATTGGGGGGCAGCTTCAATGAGGACCGCAAGACAATGCCGCAATTCTGTCTGCAAGTCTTGTAATGATATATGCGAGGAGGAAAAGTTGCTACGGTAAAGAAGGGGTTGCCAGGTGGAAGTGGAGGATGTTGGGGGAACGATCCTCGACAAGGGGTCGCGGGTCGCGGACTGTTCAACTTCGCACAGGCACGTGACACACTAGTCGAAGAAAAGATGATGGCGGAGGCTCGGAGCGCTCACGCGCTACGAGCTGTATCAATACCTCATCCCAACATCGCGTTAGGACCAATACGCTTGAACTGACCGCATGTCAGATAAAACTGTAGTGGCTCGGGTAACGCAAAGCTGCGAGTCCTTGACACGTCGTCCTCGCCAGCCCAGGGGGGAGGTTGTAAGATTGGAACAACTTGGATGGCCACTTGACGATTAATAGCTCCACGCCTAAAAAAAATATTAGTTTCACTTGATATGCAGGCTATAATTACAATTACTGTAAAGGTCAACAGTAATGAGATGAAATTTAAAATGGAATCGCCCTTGTTGGGGCATAGCAATTCGGAGGCACGGCGGCGGAAGAAGTCCGGTGGGTATACCGCACGCGAGGTATACCGACACCACATTTGATTTATCTTGAATCTCAACATATAAACCGTAGACGTACTTTTTAATCAGGCCATCAGCCCTAGTACTCAGTTCTTGTACCAACTGGCACGCGTACTCACTTTATATTGTCTGTGTAAATGACGATCTCCTCTCATGCGCCCTCAAGTTCACAATATTGGCCACATTCTAGAGTGACGTGTGAGGACCATCTCAAATCTGGATATACTCCCTCACCACACGGAGTTTCGTTTGCCAACCCCTATTGATATCGACTCTTGGTGGGGTGGAGACCTCTTCTCCCAACTCAACCCTACTCTGCAGCCCCGACCAGCTGCTGAGCTTGTGCCGGTTTCTCGAGCCAATCGCATGGTAACCTGCAGCTGATAACATCCATCTCGCCCAGCCCTTGCGCCCACCCTTGGCACAAGGCTGTGGCACGCGACATGACCACCTTTCTCGCCGTTGTCTCCTTTCCTAGTCCTTAAAGTTGGAGAAGCACCTCCACTCTCCCTGCCTGACTCAACTAATTAAAGATTATATGTGTGAGTCCTACAAAATTACAGGGCTGATTAGTGGAAGAGCAAGGAGGATGGACAGGAGCCTCCTCAAGAAGTTCGCATATCCCTCCACGACTACATGTCCGCGCCAGTGGTAACTATCTCCTTCTCGTAACAGGTGCGGATCCATCGCCTGATTTACCCTGGAGCTCAGCTCGCAGGCACACCGTGTGCGTTGTATGATTAGGGGAAAAGATACAAAACGAGCAAAACTTACCTCGATCGGACTTCGTGGTGCCGGCGCAAGAAATCTTAGTACCCGAACTGGAGGAATTGCTTGATACAACCCAGAGCCCCGTGTGAGTCCCAACGAAGGGGTGTATCGCCCTACTCCTCAAAACGGTTTGAGCCTGATAATATTCAGAGACAATTGCCTCCGGATCAGCGAAAACACGATATCACTATCAAGCACACAGGAGGAACTGTTGAGTGCATCTAATCTGGCAAAGAATGCCACCACTTCGTCATTCCATCAGTGCCGAGTGCACGAGAGTCTTGTTGGATGGTTCGTACTTCCAGAATTCCTAGAAAGTATTTGGTCAATACGCGTGGGTGATTGGAATTTAATGAGCCTGACCCACCAGTGTATCGTCGGCAGCTCGCTCAGCCTGTGTGGCCAGTGTTGACGGGCGCGAGGTTATCCTGGGTATCTCCACAAGCGCGGGGAGCTGGTTGAGATCAAGGTAGTGGGATCATAGCTTCTCATTGGCTGAAGGTAGACATAAGCTTCCAAAAACGACGTGCAAGACTGCAAGCTGTGGCACATAGACGTTCCGGTCCCAGCATGTGGTTATCACCGACCTTACTGCGGCTCACGAGGACACCGTAAAAGGCGCGATTTATGTTATTCTCATCATCATCGTCAGTGTCAACATCCTAAACTCGGGGCATAAAGCTGACAAACGTTTGATTTCGGTTCCAGTTTGCTCATGCTCACGGGCGAGCCATCTTCAAGGAATGAAGGCGTGTAATGATGTCCTTAAATCATAGCTGGAAATACACAGGCAACTGTCAACGTTGCTCACAAATTTTAGATATCTAGTGAAATAAACGCACCTTACAGAACCCATCCAGCCCCCGGCTGCGAACAAGACACCGCGAGGTTCGTCCATGAGAGCGCGCGCGATCTCGGCCCATATCACATTTGGGAGGACTTCAAGCCCTCTGACATCGAAGCACGTCTTCTGCGTGATGCCAACATTGAAGCGCATCGTTGATCCGTAGACATTGGGTTAGATCAGCCATGTATTTCGCCCTGTCGGCCTCCGCGAGCTTGCCCATACCCAGAAGAGATGGTCGAGATTCGTTAAGAGGTTGACTGTATGCGGCTGATTCGCTCAGGACAGACTAGTTAGCGACGGAGAAATTCAGCGGACAAACAGCTCACAAACCTTTGAATCTCGTCGTCAACCGCGTACCGGGTAATCAGCCTGCGCTTTGAAAACATGGTGGAGTTCTGTTGCAATGTGAACAAGATGTTTTGCGCGGTTTCTCACGGCCCTTTGTCAACAAGTCATAAATAAATCTGGAGGGAAGGTAGCGAAGAAAGCGACTCAGGGCGAGCTCTGTGTCTGAGAGTTTGAGAAACAGGTGAAAATAGGTCTGCGGTATGGTCGTTGGGTCAACCCATGATAAGGGCGGACCTTCTCGTCATGAAGAGCTTTAAAAGCATTCTCTGAACATCCTGGACAAGTGTGAGTCTTTGTCTGAACTCCTGAGAGGTTCCGATGGGGAAAGGATACATAGTTCTAAGGGCGTGGAAAGGAACTCACCAAATCATCCAGTGGCCATTTAAGTCGTCCCAATCTTGCACCCTCCCCCGTACTAAGTGGGCTGAACGACTTCCTCCTTGAGGACCGCAAGATAATCTCGCAATTCTCGCAAGTCCGATAATGACGCGCGGGCGTGAAAGGAGGGAGTCCTCCACGTTAGAAGTGGTAGTGGTGAAGAAGGGGAGGTCGTTTGGAAGTGCAGGATAGGGGGGAGATCGTGAGTTGCTAATGCCCACGGGCCCCAAATTCATTAGCAAGTGGATCATACTTGAAGGGATCGCGAGAGATGCCCGATGCCGCTGCGGCGCTGCAATTGGACCTTGCAGGGTTCACGACGTGAAAATGAATCAACGAAGAGAAGAGGGGGTAAACAAGACAAAGTGGAGGTACTGTAGAGGGCGAAACGGGCAAGTTGGTTGTGACTGACGGCGTGGCTGATCCGCTCCAACGCCGTCGTCAGGCCTGCGTCAGGAGTTCTGTCTCTTTGGACTGGACTGACCGCACCCTCCACCGGCATACTCCATGTGGGAGAATGTCAAAACATCTAGTTGACACCAGGGGACCCCAGAAACCCCGCTCACAAACGACCGGAGGCTGGTCCTCCGGGTCATCGATCCACTCACCGCTTTCCTATATGTGGAAACTTTCGACGCCGGCAATAACCAACGGCGGCCCAGTCCATGCCCATTCTGCACGGGCCCAAACGCCCCGGCCATTCCCTTTGGCCCGCGCCACTCTCGACTACACTGGTTCATGATCTGCGCGTGGTCGAGAATGGTGGGGGCCAAGGGATGGACATTTGCGTTTTCGTCCCCATTGGCCTGCAAATTATGCAGCATGTATTGGACTGTCCAGCAGTTATTTCAAGTGTTGAAAGATTCCATATACATGAAAGGGGAAGATGGCTCAATGATCTGGAGGATCAGCCTTCAATCACTGTGAGCGGGGAGTCTCAGATCACCTGGTGTCGCCCAGATTATCGTTTTGGCATTGGTTCAGATGGAGTGCGCAAAGACCTTGTTGGATGGCCCATACTTCCAGAACACCCTAGAAAGCATTGGGTCAATGTGCGAGAGTGATTGCAATGTAACGAACCTAACCCAACAGCGTATCGTCGGCAGCTCACTCAGCAGTGGCCAGTGTTGACGATCGCAAGGTTATCTTGGATATATCCCCAGGCGCGGGGAGTTGGTTGAGACCAAGGCTGTGGGGCCATACCTTCTCGCTGGCCGAAGGTAAACACTTGTCGTGGTCGAGAGAAATGCGGAAGACTATTCTGAACCCTACTACGATAGTGACTTATTATCCACAACATAAGTTCCAAAAACGACGTGCGAGCTGTGGCCTAGCCGTTCCGGTCCCAGCATGTGGTCATCGCCGACCTTACTGCGGCTGACGAGGACATCGTAAAAGTTATGATCTATGCTATTTTCATCATCCTCAAGGTCAACATCCCAAATTCGGGGCATAGAGTTGACAAACCCATCTTAAGATTTGATTCCGGTTCGAGCTTGCTCATGCTCATGGGGCAAGCCATCTTCAAGGCGTGAAACGATGTCGTTCCATCGCAGCTGGAAATACATGAGCAGCTGTCAACGTGGCTCGAATGCCAAGAAGGTAGGATGCACTATCAGTGCTCGAGGAGCGCGGGTAGACAGCGAAAGGTATCGAAGTTGAATAGAGCGAACAAACAACTGCGTCGTCCCGTGGTGCTGCTTCGCAGGCCAAACTTTGTTCATAAATTTTGGAGATCTAGTAGACGCACCTTGCGGAACTCATCCGGCTGTCCGGCTGCCAGCCAGGCGCCTCCGGGTTCGTCCATAAGAGCGCGCGCGATTTCAGCCCATACCACGTTAAAGAGGGCTACGTTTTGGTTGCGTTCTATGAATGTGAGTATGTCATTGTACAGAAAGGCAAACGTCTCGTCCAGGCGCGGAGCAGCTTCAAGCGCACAATGAAAGGGGTTATGAAAGAGGTTTGTTCATGACGCGAAGGGCATCTGCGCGGTGTCAGGAGAAGGGAGGTTATCGCATAGTGGAGATGGAGTTTGAGCGAGGAGTGCGGGTGCAGGCCGAAAGATTACCAGAGAAAGTCTACAGGCAGGACAATGGGTCTACAACGTTATATGTGAGTTAAGTGTGCGAATACCTTTTTTGACGAGCTCATGCAGAAGATCGCGTCGAAGCGCCTATTCTGCATCTCCTGAGAGGTTCTGCTAAGAAGAGGATACATAAATATAAGGCATGGAGCCCACCAAATCGTCAAGTGGTCCAAGTCGTTCCAACCCAATCTTACAACCTCCCCCATCTGGTCCGTACTAAGACTGAGCTGAACGAGTTCCCCCTTGAGGACTGCAAGATAGTCTCGCAATTCTGTCTACAAGTCTGGTAATGGCGTATGCAGGGAGGAAGACCTCCACGTTAAAGTGGTAAAGAAGGGGTTGCCGTGTGCAAGTAGTGGAGGATGGGAGAGAACGATGGTGGTACGATCAAGCTCCTTTTTTTTTTTGAGAGCATTTTATTCAGTCGAATGAACTACCAAATAAGTGCTACTGTATATAGTAATATCAGTAATCTTATAGCTCGCTAGCCGGACGAGGCAGGGCCTGGCCTAGTTGTAAAAGGGAATACATTTATGTGTTTGTGCATACCCTTTGGTGTAGTAGTAGGGGCAGTGTGGGACTCGGACACTAGGAGGGGCCATTCTGGGTTATCATCCTCCTCTCCATTACCCACTAAAAAACCTCTGCATGATGTGCAGCCCTTGGGATAGGGAGAGGGCGGTCGCTTCCCTAACTCTACTTTGTTCCATGTGGCGTTGATTAGTCGGCTGTGTGTTGTGTGTGTGTGTGTGTGCCTCTGTCTTGTTGTGCCCTGGATTCACATGTGCGGGTTGGTGTTGGTTTTTAGCTTTTGGGTCACCTGTATTTCTACTGAGTTTTTTGTATTCTTTTGGGGATCACTGTGTCTGGTGTCTGGGCGCTTAGTAAGCCTTAGTCCAAGGTCGCCTACGCGCACGTGACACACTTCTAGTTGGAGAAGAGATGCTGGCGCCTACGAGCTGTACCATTACCTCATCCCCTAATCGCATTCAGACCAACACACTTGAACTTGAGAAGATGACCTTATGTCAAAAAAAAAAGTAGTGGCACAGGCAATGCAAAGCTGCGAGTCCTTGACACGTGGTTCTTGCCAGCCCATCCTGCCGCGAATGGTCGATACCAATCTAGATTGCTTTCCAGACCTGTGATCAGTGAGGCTCCCATTTTCTTTATCCCATACGGGTGCGGGGTTCGTCGACTTGGACAGTGGTTGAATGGTGTGCGTAGTTTGGGTCGGTGCACGCCCGAGAACGAAAGTCTTCTGCGCTATCCCGTTCCTTTTTTTTGTTTTGCCTCACTCCTTTCACAGCACAGTTAATTTGAAGCATATCACGCGCAGCCCTTTTGCACCAGCACATCTGGCGCAAGCTACAAGTGTCGAATACATTCTTTATGCGTTCTTCTGCCTCAAGCGGACAAGCAACACCGAGAACATGTTCGCGGGTGCGGCGCGGCAGCGCATTGCCGCGCTTAAGAAGGTCATATCCAACACGAAGCTCGTGGTCAACTCCGGCACAGTCCCCAACGAGTGGCACTAGGAGTGTATCTACGGCCTAGGCAGTGTATGGGCGTGACGTTTTTCCTTTTCTTTTGGCTTTCTGAGTGATGTCATGCATTTGCTGATTCGTCGTCTGCTTTTTTCTTCATCTTTGGGATTTAGCGGAGGACGAGATAGAGTGCGGCGTACATCGCATCACATCAGCTATGAAATAATTTCGTGCATCTTGCGTGGGGTGTTAGCAAGTGCAAAACAGACCACTTGAAAATGATATCCCGTATCACCTTTTTTTCTTTTTTTTTCTTTTTTGGAGAGCGTTTTATTCCAGTCGAATTAACTACCGGACAAGTGCTTATATAGTGGGCGAAGTAATATCGGTCCTATAATAGCTCGCTGTACCTGGGCGAGGCAGGGCCTGGCCCGGATTGGGTGAGGGATAAAAATGTTCGCCTGCCTATATCTAATTTCTACTCAGTGTGGAATAGAGACTAGATTCGAAGAGAAACAGAAAATATAAACGTCCTCGACTTGACCTACTTCATTCCTTTTTCCCAGTTGTCGTCTGTCTCTAATAGCCGCTCGCTAAGGGTATGACGGGCGTAAATATAATAATATTATAGAAAGCGCACGGACAAGAACTCATGTGGACACGCAAAGAAGAGTTATTACATGCTACAGACAAATTATCTTCATGCAAACGTGCCTACGAAGCTCAGACTATGCCCACGTAAGATGGAAGAGTGCAACACGAGAAGGAAGGAAATCAACAGAAAACACGGGAGTAAGCGAAACGGAATCCGATAAAATGCAACATCAACGTCAGTAAATTAAATCCCAAAGTACTGCGAGGACTGAGCCCGAGGGGTAAGAGAAAAAGAGGGGGGTCGGGTCTTGGCATCTGATGCGAGCCGTACTAAACTAGGTTAACTCGCGGGCGGTTGGCTGTGACAGTGGAGGGCCGTTATATATTGCTTGAATGAAAAGGCAGGAACTCGAATAAAGAGATAATGTCACATTTTATGGTGATCATGTCGTCGGAACGCCCAACGTGTTACTTTCAAATTTCGTCCGACTTAGTGCATAGCTCGAACGTTCGAACACCTTACAAACACCTCAGGAATAAGAAATAGCGCGGCAAACGATATGAAACGTACCCGATAGCTGACACTCAACGCGCACCATAATGGGACAATAATCCTGCAATCCTCGACTCTCCGCTTCGCAGTGCCTCGTTAAATGCAGTCCGGCCTTCGTCATTCGTCATCTCTACTTTTGCTCCTCGTTCGAGTAGTTTCCCGACGATTTCGATGTGACCGTTTGCTGATGCCAGATGCAACGAAGTCCAGTTTTTCTGCATCTTTGCGTTCACATCGGCGCCATGCTCCAGCAGCAGGCGCACAACATCCAGGTGTCCATACCGTGATCCAAGGTGTAGTGGCGTCCACCCGAAAGTGTTCCGGGAATCGATCTTGGCATCATTATCAATTAATACCTTGGCAACCTCAAATTTTCCATTTCTCGATGCTACAGCCAAAGGAGTCTCGTGGTTGGCATCCCGTTCGTTGACATCCACATCATGGCCAAGTAGCGATAATACAACGTCGAGACTCCCTTTGCCACATGCATCATGCAATGTCGTTCCCTTATTCTCTGGGGCATCTACACGATTAAGGGACAGCACCCCAAGGTCAGGAGGCGGGTTTGGAGGTAGTGGGTCCAATGGAGTCACGTCCATGTCATCCCAACCATCCATACCTTCACGTTCCATAAGGAATCTTCTGACTTCTGGTTTGTTGTTGGCAAATGCAAAATCGAGGGGAGTCTTATGGTCGTCACTTTGCGCTTTGAGATCTGCGCCTGATTCCAGTAACTGTCTCACGACTTCAAGATGTCCATAGGAGGCTGCTGCGTGTAACGGGGTCCACCCTAAGTCATTCCGGGCATGCAGATTCGAGTCACTATTAAGTAAGAGTCGAATAATCTCGACATGACCACTACAGGACGCAAGGATCAATGGAGTTCCCCCAGCGGTGGGCTGATTGTCGATTTTTGCGCCAGACTGGATGAGCAAGGCCACAATGCTGAGATGGCCCTTAGCCGAAGCGAGATGGAGCGGAGTCAGGAGGTCGACATCCTGCGCATTTACATCAGCATTTTGATCCAGTAGCTCCTGGGTGATTTCGAGATGTCCATATCGTGATGCTGCAGATAACGGAGTGCATCCATATTTTTCA
>QLOT01001689.1:0-13171 GCA_003313875.1 Russula aff. compacta
CAGGGGTTGCTGGGGTGTCTGTGGTTGAGGAAGAGAGGGCCTCCGGGGGACGGCGTGGCGTGGTGATTATGTTGACGTCATCAGACATCTGGTCAGAGGGGGGGGAGCGGGAAGAGGGAGGGCGTTGTTTCCATTTCCGGACCGTAGCACGTGTGCCGAAGGCATAGAGGTACTTGGCTTTGAGCAATGCCTGGGCTTTGGAACCATCTGGGTCCTCAAGTGCCACGACAAGGGAGGAAGATGAGCCAGGGTGGTAAAGGGTAGGGCGCGAAACCCAACTGGGTTTGCGGGCTATGATAAGGGGGGCATATGAGGGGTTTTCGGCAACTAGGGCCGCGTGGCATTCGTCCGGGGAGAAGGCCCCCCGGCTGTCTGAGACTCCTGTAGGTAATCCATTTATGAGAAGTTTGGACCACTTAACATTGGCCCTGGTGGGAGGGGGAGGGGAGGGGGTGACAGATGCAGGAAACGCTGTGGCAAGCACGGCAGAGATTTGGGTAGATGCAAGCTGGAGTTGATGGGCCGTCACCTGGTGTCCCCCTATTACAATCAGATTTCCCTTAGCAGTCCACCTTACAGCAGAAATGTGGGTCTGATTATGGGGGGAGGTGGCGAGTGCCTTATTCAGGGCAGAGCACATGTCAACCGGCCGAGGCCGAGGAAACGGGGCGCTGTGGGGAGTGGAGCCAAACGAGATCACCAGACTGGGGTTGTCTGGCTTGGCTGCGGCTTTCGCTGCATATGTGGGGGAAGAGTGGGGCTTGACAGGAGCGTGTGCACCACGTGTTGGGGGTGTGGGCCGATTTGGAGGGGGCTTTTTGACCTCGCGCTGGAGGTCAGAGACCGCCTTAGAAAGGGCTTGAATGGAGGTTTGGATGGTTTCCAGGCGAGCCTGGCGGAGCTCTGGGAACTCGTCGTCTAGGGAGGTATGTAGCTCAGGGAAGATCTCAGAGCTGGACAGGAGGGAGGTGATGTATGGTTGTTGGCAGAATTGGTTCAAGGTGAGACTAAGGTCGTCGATGCCCCCAATGTCAGAGGAGATGAAGGCCTGTATGTCCCTCGCGGCAGCCTGAAGGGTTGCTCGGATTTGGAGGATTGGGGGGAGAGGTTCATTTGTAGGCATGGTGGTGATTTGAGAAGAAGAAGTCCTTGCGATAAGTTTGTCAGTGGTGAGTCTGTCGTTGATGACTCTCTTCCATCTGGCCTCAATCTGTTGTACAGTGTGATTTTCTTGGTTTATGGTCCTGCCACAGCGCAGGACCCATATTAAGTGGCTTGCTTCGGAGATTAGAATTTGGAGGAGCCTTGTTTTTCCTCGGGACATTAGAGATCTTGGGCTTGGGCCGGTTTCATCTGGTCTTCTTCTATCAGGGAGGATAATGCTCCCTGCACCCAATATCGTGCCAAAGGAAATTTCGGGCCATTCAGGTTGGTCGTAGGGCCATATATCTTTTGCTAGGTTCCAAATCAAACTTCATGCCGGGGAGTTACATTCAAGGAGGATGTGTTGCATCGACTTAGTGACACCACAAATGGAGCATATTCCTCGTCTGGCATATGCTGGCATGTTTCTCCATTTGTCACCTATCATGTAGGCGTTGTGAATGGTCTTGAACAGGAACTGTTGCACGCGTAGGCATAGGACTGGTTTTCTAAGGTCAGTCCATATCATGGCGTCAGTTTCCTTGGTGCCGTTTATTATCTCCACTGCCCGTTTGACTGTGTTTAGGTTGGCGATTACCGTCTGATTTAGAGGCTTAGGTTTCCTTTCACGAATGCCTCGGTATGCTGTTGCCTGATTTATTGAGTTTAATTTTGCACCCTGTAGGTCGAATTCTTTGGGGATATTTATGTCGAGGTGGTCTGGGAGGTCTCTCTCTGCACCTTCCTTCGCTAGTCTGTCGCTCTCTTCATTTCCTAGGACGCCTTCATGACCTTTAATCCAGGTAAAGGAGGTTTTGGCCGATCTTCGTTTCGGTAGGTAAGCAGCCGATTTGAACAATTGGGCATTTTTAATGCTAATCCAGCTGTGGTCTTCCCATATCGGTAGATGGTCGGTGAGTCCTTCGATGACATATCTTGAGTCTGATATAATTTCAAGGGGGCAGAAAGTAGGGGCTCTCCTTAGTGCTTCAATTACTGCTACTAGTTCACCAATTTGGTTCGATTGGTCGGCTCCTGGAACCCGTATGGCTGCATTCCTGGGGTCATTTCTTTCGAACCATATACCTGCGCCGCAGCGAGCATTTTCTTTGCCGTTGTTTATGCAGGAGCCATCAGTATACACTGTTAGCAGGTCATGCCAGAGGTCCATGCGGGGGTCTCTTAGTCGTTGAGCAGGCAGGCTTGTTAGCCTCTGCGGGTCAGTGAAGATCCTGAAGCATTCTGCTAGGTCGTCTTTGGCCGTTATGGTGGGGTCGAAGGTTACAGTGCTGTGTCGTTCTTTTGCTTGTTTGTTTTGATCTTTTCTGCATTTTGTTAACAACAGATTATCTGTGCGATTCGATGGGTCCAAGGGGTTCATTTTTGGGGCAATCCGGCATAGTCTCCTGAATGCTTCCATCGTGCAAGAGTGGGGGTGAATGCATCTCTTGTCGTAATCTTCCTTGCACTGTCGGCAGTGGCAGTAGTTCGACTCGCAGTGAGGGGGGAGTTCATTATTGAGACAGACTCTCACTGATAGTGTCATTAGATCAGAAATCGTTCTCGCTTGGTGTTTATCCAGGAGGCACCTGGCCGCATCAGTGTTTATCGGTGGGTTGTCCGATGCTGTTAGTAACCATGCTGGGAGTTTATTTTGGAGGTTTGGGGAGAGTTTGATGGCCGCAAAATTGACATTGAAGGTACTTGCTGCGTTTAACATTCTTTTGATATTGGGGCTTAGTTTCTCTGCGCGTGGGCCTCTGGAGGGGGCGCTCCAGGTCTGTAAGAACAAGTTCATTCTTGCTTGTGCATTTGTGTTTGGGGGGGCTGCTGCGTCCAGGATTATTTTTGCCCATTTCGGTCTTGTTGGTGAGAGGTTTAGGTATGAACTTAACCATACTATTTCAATGGCCTGGTTTCTCGCTTTAATGTCCAGGAGATTAAGGCCTCCCTCTTTGACGGGGCGATATAGCTGGTCTAGTGCGATTCTGGGTAGTCGGCTGTTATCCCACATGAAATCTTGGATGATCTTGACTATGGCGTCTTCAATTGGTTCCGGCATCCCTTGGGCCTTAGTTAAGAACTGTATATGTCCGCTGATTACCATTTGAGTGATTAGTCTTTTCCCCTTCAGGGTTGGGTGGGACTTTTTGTAGCAGTCAAGATCGGCTTTGATTTTGTCGATCAGAGGTTCCCATGGGGCAGTGGCGTCGGTCTCGTTTCCTAGCCAGGCGCCTAGGATTCTGACAGCCTCCCTGTCTTCGGCAACTCTGATTCTGTCTTCGAAAGGGGATTGTTCGTTTACGTTTAGTTTGCGTGTTGCAGCAACTTGGCATCTGTGGGTCTTGGTGCCTATCGCTAGGATTTCTGTTTTTTCGGTGTTAAATTTTGCGCCAGATGCACTGCACCATTCCTTGAGGACACCTAGGATGTATTGCATGTTGTCGTCCTTACTTAGGAAGAGGTTCATATCATCCACGTAAAGGCTAATTATCAGTTTGTCGGTGAACCCCGGAACTCCCAAACCTTTAATATTTCTATCGGCTCTTATCCTACAAGCCATGGGTTCTATTGCAATGTTAAACAGGGCGCAGGAGAGGGGGTCGCCTTGGTGCACACCTCTAGTTACTTTGAAGGGTTCACTTAGGCAGCCGTTGATGGCGACTCTCGTCATGGCATGACTATAGAGTTCTTTGACTGTTTTCCTGAAGGTGTATGGAACTCTGAATTGTTCGAGGGTTTTCCAGAGGTAATCATGTCTAATCTTATCATATGCTTTCTCTTGATCTAGTGCTACAATCGCTCCGTCCATTTCGGTGACTTCCACGTAGTTAATTATTGTGCTCGCTAATCTTATGTTTTCAAAGATTGTTCTCTTCGGAATGAAGCCAGTTTGATCACCGTGGATCATGGTCCGGATATCGTCAATGAGCTGTAGTGCAAGTACTTTTGTTAGTAGTTTATAGTCTATGTTTAGTAATGTTATTGGTCTGTAGTTACTTATTATCGTTCTGTCTTTCTTTTTATACAGAGGGCATATCCAACCTAGCGTGAAGTCCGCCTTACTGTGGACACCATTTGTCTAAATATCTTGGAAGACCATTTGTAGCGTGTCTATTATATCAAAGCATGGTTCATTTTTGTGTTCACTAACTTTGAAATGTGCGTTTAGGGCTTTCCATAGCTCGTATGGGCAGCCATCCATCCCGGAGGCAGAGTTGTTTTTTGCAAGTTTTAGTGCTTTCTTGACATGTGGTCGTTTGACCATCCAGTACATTGAAGAGCACTCTGGTTCTTTCAGTGTCTGGTTCTCTGGTATGAAGCTTAGGGCGTGGTTGATTTGTGTACCCCGTTCATCGTCTGGGGTGTCATCTATATCAGCATATTGGATCGCGTTGTATTCTTTCCTGGCTAGCTCAGCCATTCTTATAGAGCTTCTTTCATATTGGGGGGGGGTCGTATTGGGGATCATTAGCCTGGGGATTAAGTCCCTGGGTCTCTTAGGGTTGTTAATCGCTTTCCAGATACCACCGGGCATTTCCCTGTGATTCATTATTTTGGTGCGCGTGTGCTGCTTCTTTTCTCGGACTAGTTTGCTTTTTAAGTGCTTAATCTCGTTGGATAGGAAGGCCACCTCCTCACGGGCCTTTTCGTTGTCATCCAAGGATGCAGCATTTGAGTTGGAGGTTACTGCTTTTTCTAGGCTGTTTATTTTGGAGCGAATCTTGAAGGTGTCATTCCTGTGCATCTTTTTGACTGTTTTTTGTATTCCGGCTTTGAAATTGTTCCACAGCACTTGTGGGCTTTCCGATCTTAGTTCTGAAGGTAGGGTGATTAGGTTTTTAATGTTACTATGTAGGGTGGTCCCTTGGGCGATAATTTCTTTCATGAGTTTCTCATCGTTGATTACTTTCGGCGGACATGTCCAGCTTCCTTTCCCGATCACTGGGGCGTCTTTGGGGGCAAACTTTACTGAGACTAATTTATGGTCCA
The DNA here is from genome assembly GCA_003313875.1 of Russula aff. compacta. Classification (NCBI taxonomy): domain Eukaryota; kingdom Fungi; phylum Basidiomycota; class Agaricomycetes; order Russulales; family Russulaceae; genus Russula; species Russula aff. compacta. The sequence goes on from QLOT01001689.1 coordinate 5,137, forward strand.
TGGGAACCGTGGGACTGGTCGTTGTCCAGCAGAAAAGGTTTTTTTCATGTTTTTTGGCCGAGTATATTCTATCGAGTCTTGCGTGCTCGTGGTTCCCTTGGTGGATGTGGCTATGGGTGAAGGATCTCGCATTGGGGTTATTGTGCCTCCATTGATCTTGGACGCCCCAGGATGCACGTATGTCTCTTAGTGCGTCGGTTGCAGATGTTTCATTCATCTTGGGTGGAGATCTGTCTATTGCATCTTCGGTAACATTAAAGTCGCCGAGAACGATGTCCAGTTTGGGGAGACGTTTAGCGCGTCTTTCGCGCTCTATCTGGCGCCAGAAATCCGGGTGTTGCTGCCGGTGCAACCGGCCTGGAGTGGTGCTGTGCACCGTGCTCCTGTAAGTTCTGGAACCAGCCATATGAGGAAGTCAACAAGTCATTGTGGAGCAGTGAGTCACCATGGAGTTGTGCTATTATTGTATGATAACAGGAGTCATTGTGGAGTGTTCTATTGCTGTACCGGATCATGACTCACTGTGGAGTAGTTATTTTTAGGATACCTAGTCATAGTGGAGTAATGCGCTGGCATAGTTATTATTAGTACTTGTCTGTAGTATAAGTAGGACTCCTTGACGTCCCTGAGACAGCAAGTTGAGTCTCCTGTCTCAATTCATATCGTTCCCCTTTTCCCTCTCTCTCAAAGGAGTGGCTACTGCATTGTAGTGCAGCAAGCAGTAACTCCTACTCTATCAGTCGTCTAAGTCACTGTGAGACTTTGCTCAACCACTTGAAGAACTACTAGGCAACTATCGACTTGGTCTATTGTTGCGGCCAAACCCTTGGCGGTGACATTAGACTCAACTTTGTTCAAAACAGCTAGCAGCAGCCAGAAGAAAGCCTACAGAGCAACTATCCTTGCATCAGAAGAAGTGGGTATAACAAGACCCAATACCCTCGTAGCAGTCCTAGGCACCACACACCCGAAGAATAGAAGAGGACACACTATTGCATTAGTGTGCAAAGACAGCAACAAGAAGATCGAATCAAGCCTCAGACAAGTGTGCCTGTATCAAGGACGGTGGACAGCAGTCCAGTGGGACTCATTGAACCAGTGGTACGAAACCACAGAACAACTCAACACATTGCACAAGTACGACTCTACCAGCCAAGAGGGTGACAGCAATATTTCCAATCAAGGCTCTGAAGACGAAGAAGAACCAGAGGAACTGGAGCAGGAAATCGACACTCAGATCAGACAAGCACCCATTGACCCAGAAGTCAAGAACAGCCCCCTAACACCACTATTCCACACACTGTCCTCAATAACCGAAGAACCAACTATGATGACCCAGACCCAGACAACAGCAGCAGTCACAATGTCGACCCCAATCTCAGTCCATATCCCATCTGCATTCGGAGGATCCGGAGGACAAGGCGCAGATAGAGTGCAACGCATCACTGAAAGACTCCAGCAGGCCCTCAGACGTACAGGACCCCCTGGAGAGGTGGTTCTGGCCCAGGAGGCCCTGGTGGACCACCAGGAGGAGGACAGCCAGCTGGTGGTCCTCCAGCAGCTGGACAACAACCAATACCAGTCGCAGCAGAGGTCAAGGCCATGGGAGGGTTGCCCCAGATATTCTATGGTGATCGCTTCAAGGCAGATGACTTCATCGAAGAAGTCAAGGGATATCTACGCCTCAATTCCGATGTGGCCGGATATGATTCCCCTTACAAGAAGGTCGCATTTACCCTCACTCTCATCAAAGGCGAAGAACCAGCCCAATGGGTTAGAGACATGGGAGCCTGGCTCGATGCACTCGATCCAGTGGCGGATAACATCGAAGCTCTATGGGATCAGTTCCTAGTGGAATTCAGAGAGCAATTCCAAGACACTCAAGCCCCTCAACGCGCCAGGATAAAGCTCGAGAACTGCAAGATGAGGAACAATGACTATGATGCCTATGTAGCCAAATTTGAAGGGCTGGCCCGAAAAGCCAACTACACCCAAGGCAACCAGGAGACGTTCAATATGTTCCTCAAGGGACTGCCAGAATCCATCCTGCGGGACACTCTCAAACCTCCCTTCCCTGTGGACTACCAATCCCTCAAAGAATGAGTCAAACACCTAGCGCAAGGGAAGTCCCTAATTGAGGGGATACTAAAGCATCAAGGATACCAAGGAGGAGGCAACACTTATCAACAACTCAATAACCCTATCAGACAACCCTTCTTCACTAGACCTGGAAACTACCAAGGAGGGCAGACAAGTCGACCAGTCTACAACTCTTCCACTGCACCCCCATCCATGAACAATGTCCCTGTCCCAATGGACATAGGAAGAGGCCGTGCCCCTACCAACTGGTGCAATAGAAGTCCAGGCAATTGGAGACAAAGGCCACAAACGAACAACCGAAACCTCCAAGGCTGAGTTGCCCAGGGAACAGGGAATAATGCCTGTTTTACCTGTGGCAAGATAGGACATTTCGCACGCAACTGCCCGCAAAGAGACACCACCAAGAAACGAGTCAACTATATGGACTTTGACCCAGAGGAAGAAGAAGACCTACCAGGCCCAGCAATGAACAACACTGTAGCCACAGTGCGTGCCCACCTGGAAAGAATGTCAATGGCAGAGAAAGAACGCCTTGCCCATGAAATGGGCATAGCTGAGGATTTTCCCACTGCCTGATCAGAGCGGCACTGATTAGGCGAAGTAACAGTGACAATGTGTATATATCTGCTCAGAAATCGATGACTGTTCGATTCTATGCACATTCGATCACGAAAAGAGCTGATGGAATAGCCCTCATCGACTCAGGGGCTACAGAAAACTTCATGAACCTGCAATATGCAAAGTGGCTTCAACTACCCATCAAGCAACTGGAGAAACCTAGACCACTATACAGCATCGACGGGACAGAGAACAAAAGCGGCAGTCTCAAGTATTACACAGACCTGGAAATCCAGACAGGAACCCAACGTACCAAACACCGATTCTTCCTGTCGGATCTAGGGGAACACAAGGCGATATTAGGCTATCCCTGGTTTGCTGCTACCTAACCGAAGATCAACTGGAAACAAGGATGGATCGACACCACCCAACTGCCAATTGTCCTAAGGGCCCCTAATGCGCACAAGGCCCGATTCGTCCCCAGAACAAAGAATGTCCCTCGACCACTCTCCAGGGATCAATACTTCATTGGAAAGGTTACACTTAACACCCCAGAAACCACCGATGCCCCAAAAGTCCCAGAAGAATACCAAAGGCATGCCAAGGTATTCAGTGAACAAGAATCACAACAACTCCCACAGTACACAATATGGGATCATGCTATCGAACTCCTACCCGGTGCACCTTCTACACTACCAGGACGACTCTACCCCCTGACCCAGGAAGAGAAACTGGAGGCTCACAAGTTTGTGCAAGAGCACCTGTCCAGAGGAACTATCTGGAATTCCAAATCCCCCTATGCGGCCAGTTTCTTCTTTGTCAAAAAGAAGGATGGCAAGTTGCGACCAGTACAAGATTATTGACCTATCAACAAATGGACTAAACGAAACTGCAATGTCTCCCCTCTCATTCCCCAGGTAATCGACCGGCTCAGTGGATGCACACTCTTCACCAAGTTCGATGTTTGATGGGGGTACAACAATGTTCGCATCAAGAAGGGCAACGAATGGAAAGCCGCCTTCCTCACTCCAGAAGGGTTGTTTGAACCCACGGTTATGTTCTTTGGCCTCACCAACTCCCCTGCGACCTTCCAAATGATGATGAACACCATCTTCCAAAGCAAAGTGGGCCAAGGATGGTTCTCTGTCTATATGGATGACTTGGCCATCCATACAGCCTGATACCCCCATGAAACAGAGGCCCAACATGTACAACGACACCGGAACTATGTGCACAGTATACTCGACAAGCTGGAACAAAATGACCTCTATCTCAAGCCAGAGAAGTGTGAGTTCGAACAAAAAGAGATTGAATACCTCGGAGTTATCATGGGCAATAATCAACTAAAGATGCACCCAAAGAAGATCCAAGGTGTCGCCGATTGGACCCCCCCAAGAAACCCTACTGATGTGCGCAAATTCCTGGGCTTCACTGGTTACTATCGTTACTTTGTCCCCAACTACTCTGGTATTGCTCGACCTCTCCTGGACTTGACTAAAAAGGCTACTATTTGGCACTGGACCCCTGCCCACCAACGTGCTTTTGAGGACCTTAAAACTCGCATGTGTAGCAGCCCAGTCCTCAATCAACCAGATTTCGACAAACACTTTGTGCTCCAGGTTGATGCCTCTGCTTATGGCGTGGGTGCCATACTCTCGCAGGAGGGAGAACATACCACCCCTACATTAGCTAAACGCCACAAACCAGTCCTTCACCCCATTGCCTACTACTCAGCCACCTTCACACCCACCGAACGGAACTACGACATCTACGAACGCAAATTACTGGCAGTAATGAAGGCTCTAGCTCATTGGCGACACTATCTGGGATGGACCAAGATTCCTTTTATCATCCGCACCGACCATGCCAACTTGCAATACTGGAAGTCCCCAAGAAACCTAAACCGATGAACAGCAAGGTGGCATGCAGACCTACAAGAATATGACTATGAACTGGAATACATACCTGGGAAGACCAATACCACTGCCGATGCACTATCCCGACCCCCTGGAGTAGACCAAGGAGCAGAGGACAACAAAGACATCATCCTGATACCCCCACATCGAATACGAGTTGCAACTACTGCCCAAGGGCAAACCATCGTACCAAACATCAAAGAAGTCAAAAGAGCAATTGTCAGCAAGGCACATGACACACCTACGGCAGGACACCCTGGAAGAGATGAGACACTGCGAAAGGTGCAACAAACCCACTGGTGGCCAGGAATGAAGACTTGGATTGCAGACTACATCAAAGGATGCGCAATATGCCAACAGACAAAAATAATCACCCATCGAAAACATACTCCTTTATATCACATCCCTACAATGGAACACACCCTACCATTTAAGACGGTGGCGATGGACCTGATCACTGGACTTCCCCCACATAAAGGAACCAACGCCATCCTTACCATCGTGGATCATGGATGCTCAAGAGCGGCAGTGTTCCTACCGTGCTCCACAACCATAACAGGACTAGGAATCGCTCAGCTATACTTGGACAATATCTATCGATGGTTCGGACTCCCCACTAAAGTCATTAGTGACAGAGACCCTTGGTTCACATCCCACTTCGGCCGAGCACTCACAAGGAAGCTGGGGATCGCACAGAATCTATCCACTGCCTTCCATCCCCAAACGGATGGGCTGACGGAACGAAAGAATCAATGGGTGGAGCAATACCTTCGAACAGTAATGGCAATGCACCCTGAAGACTGGACACAATGGATCACAATGGCCACAGCAGTACACAATAACCAGATTAATGCCACCACAGGATTATCGCCCAATCAAATCCTGTTGGGGTACGAACCTATCCTCGCTCCACAAAACACCACTCCCTCGGATAATGAAACGGCGGAGAAAAGAGTGGAGCGAATGATGGAAGCAAGATGAGAAGCAGTACAGGCCATCAATAAGAAGGCTGGGACAGCCCCTCCATCCCAATTCCAACCAGGAGACCAGGTCTGGTTAGAAGCCACTCATCTCCGACTACCCCACCAAAGCTCCAAGTTGACTTCAAAGAGATATGGCCCCTTTAAGATCCGGAAGGAAGTATCCCCAGTGGCGTATCAATTGGAACTCCCCCTCGCCTGGCAGATCCATGATGTATTCCATGCTTCCTTCCTATCACCCTATCACAAAACAACAGCTCATGGGCCGAACTATTCTCAGCCACCCCCTGACCTCATAGGTGGAGAAGAACAATATGAAGTGGAGCGGATAAGGAGTCACTGACGACATGGCAGGAGTGGAGCGCTCCAGTATCTCATCAAATGGAAGGGATACCCGGAAAGTGACAACACCTGGGAACCAGCTAACCAGGTGCATGCGTCAGACCTCATTCAGGAATACCACAGACACCGACCGTTGCAGATGATAAAAGGACGACGTGTACACCTCCAAAACTCCAGCAATCCACCCTGGAGTCTCAGTCAAAACAATTCCTTAGATCCCTGCTCCGCTCTGCCCCCTACACCACCCACCAATTCCACGAGTTCAAACCGTGCTTCTGTGCCCACAAAGTGCTCTCTCGCCCCCTCACCCATCGCTGCAAACCCCACTACACCCACTCACATGCCCTTGAACACTGGTCCTTCTGCAAGGAGCGATACTGCCGATACCATAACTAGGCTATGTCTACTGAGCTCCTCGATGGATCCTCCTCGTCACTCCAGCCGTCTCCATCCCCCACCTGCATCAACTCCCCCATGACAGCCAACACCACACTCCCAGACCATCTCTTGTCCCCTGAGGAGGAGTACCCGCCTGGTGACGGACCGATTCCTGTCCCAGGACCCCTTCACACCCTTGAGACCAGCGACCACTGGGAGGAACCCTTGTCCCCTGGCTCCAGGCGAGCCATCATCGAAGCTAACCCCATGCTCACCACTGTCCAGCTCTGGGCCATGGTCCGGGGCCTCATTAACACTATTGTCGTCAGGCAGCAGTCCCACGATGCTCATGTCCGCACCCTCCAAACCCTCCATCAGCAGAAAGAAGAACTCCTCACCACCCAGCTCAATGATGCCATTGAGGTGCTCCACAAGGACGATTCCATCGCCCAGTGCCCTGAGGGATATATCGAGAACACAGGGCGGATTCCTACCTTCCACATCCCCTGCGAAGATGGCAGCAACCGCTTCGCCTGTTTCATCAAGCAGCTTCCAGATGGGCGAGTTGCCGGACTCCATGCTCTCTCCACGGACCCCTCCACAGCCCACATCATCAACCTCTATGCCACTCCAAACTATTTCAGAGATAAGCCACTGGAGCCCCTCCCCAGCTGGTTTAGGAGAAAGCTGTGGGGTACCCCCGAAGATTATGCAGTTCTGGAGCAAGCTATTGCCGATCTGGATGATTGGGAGGCCTTAGCAGAAGTTAGGAGATACAGAAGACATGACGAAGAAACTGAACAACTCAAGGGCAAGATCTGTGCCCTTGAAGGCGAGCTCCAGGCAGCCCAGAGTGCCCGTGCACTCTGTGAAGAACGTCTTGTCGCAGCCCGCATTGCTGACAAGGTCAAGCACCTGGAGGCATATCGACACACCCTGCAGCTTGGCAGATGAGGCGGGAGGAGGCGCGTGGCGTTGAACACCAGATCAGGACGTGGACGTCCATACTAGCGGAGGAGTGATGCAACCAGCCTGGAGTGGTGCTGTGCACCACACTCCTGTAAGTTCTGGAACCGGCCATATGAGGAAGTCGACGAGTCATTGTGGAGCAGTGAGTCACCATGGAGTTGTGCTATTATTGTACGATAACAGGAGTCATTGTGGAGTGTTCTATTGCTGTACCGGATCATGACTCACTGTGGAGTAGTTATTCTTAGGATACCTAGTCATAGTGGAGTAATGCGCTGGCATAGTTTTTTTTTTTTTTTTTTTTTTTTTTTGAATCCGAGTTTGTATTCCGCAGCGCGTACAAAGAAGCACAGAGGCGGTCACGTACAGTACATATTATGCTTAGGCGTAAAAGGTAAAGGCGGGGACCAGTGCAGGCTGGCCATGGGCAGCGATAGGGTGTAGTTAAGGGTGGTCGAGTGGGCCAAAGTCAAATGGCTCAGATAGTATCATAATGGTGCTTTCCCGCATCATCCCGGATCCCAGACACTTCGCGGCTTCGCGCAGGCTCCCGTCTCCTCCAGGAAGTGCAGTAGGGCGATTACGCGGTTCGGGTGATTGAACATTTGTGCGAGGTTTCGGGGGCGGCCACCTATAGTGAGGTGTTTACGGCGCACAGCGGTGTAGAGGGGGCATTCGCGTAGTATGTGTTTGACTGTTTGGGTTGGTGCGCCGCATTGGCAGGCAACCTGATCTTGTGTGTGATTGGGGTAGAAGCGTTGGGTGTATTCACCTGTGAAGGCATGTCCGGTG